>APFE030566894.1:863-62137 GCA_000404065.3 Pinus taeda | reverse complement strand
ATGATCCTCCATGTTATCACTGTAAACCACTATATCGTCCAAGTATACCACTATGAACGAGTCCAAGTATGGTCGTAGGACATCGTTCATCAAAGTGCAAAATGTCGCAGGAGCGTTGCACAACCCAAACGGCATAACAAGGAACTCCAAGCTACCATACCTTGTTATGATCACGGTCTTCTTCTCGTCTCCTTCAGCAATCCGCACCTGATAGTAACCATGCCTCAAGTCCAGCTTGGAAAACACTCAGGATTTCGCAAGCTTGTCAAAGCAATCTGCAGCCAATGGCAAAGGATACCGGTTTCTCACCGTCTGCTTGTTCAATGCACGGTAGTCACAGCACATCCTTAGCTTATTGCTATCCTTCTTTCGCTGGAATTATACCAGAGCTCCATATGGGGACCTTGAAGGTCTAATGAAACCTGCATCAGCGAACTCGTTTAGCTGTTGTTTCAATTCCTCCAACTCAAGCCCTGATAAACGATAAGGTGCTTTAGCCGGGGGTTCCTTCCCTGGTTCAAGCTCAATGCTATGGTCCACCGCACGTCTTGGTGGAAGTTTCTTTGGTAGCTCATCAGGCATCAAATCAGCATACTCGGCAAGCACATCAAAAATCTTAGATGAAATAGGTGTCCCCACTTCATCACCTTCGACTCCCTTGAACATCACCGCATATGTCTCCATATCTGATTCCTTCATGGCTCTTTCCAAACTTAGTGCAGAAACATGCTACACCTTGACTTCCCTCCTTTGCCTATGTGTGGGCAAAGTCCAAGTTCGTGTCTGTTCAACCAGCACCACCTCATCACAGAAGGCGAAACCAATAGCCTTGTTTCCCTTCAAGAAATCTTCTCCAAGTATTACATCGAAGTCGTTCATCTCCATCACCGTGAAGTCCAACTGACTCGTCCAGTCTCCTATTTTCACCGGCACTTTGTGTGCCAAACCCCTCACCTTGGCCTTAGAGTTCACTGCCTTGACCTCCATGTTGGATGGAAGCATCGTCAGTCCGACATCTCTAGCCAACTGTGTCGTCATAAAGTTATGGGTGGCCCTTGTGTCCACAAGAACTTGAGTGGTCTTTCCACGGACCGTCAAGTCTACGAAACCCAGACTGTTCATCCATGATTTCTCCATAACCTTTCCTCGCATACATTTCCATTCTTGTTGCTTATCATCAAGCCTCTTCAACCCTGAATCAGCTTTCACCGTAGCTTCAACCTTCCGTGAACCTGCTCTGAGACCACCTGTCATGCTCCCAACTCTTTTCTTCTTAAGTTGAGCGGGTGCGGCACCACCTAAACGACTCATCGTTTCCATGGTTAAGTGTTTTACGAACTACGCCTTCACTTTCATAAAAACTTCACTTGTTAAATTATAATGTGCGGAATTCCATTAGAACATGCATCATAAACATAACCGAGAACAACAATCCATGTATAAAAAGATCTTTTATTATATGTAGAAATTTTACAACATGACCGGGAGTCTACGCTCAACCGGCGTTTTACATCAAGGCGGGCACCCGCCCATGCGAGGGCGCATGGCGGTCTGCCCACGCCTCACCCGTTATACAACAATGGCGTTTGCCCAAACGATGGGCCCGTCATGCCACCGTGCATGCCCAACCGTAATGCAACCCAACCCCCGACGCTCTCAGCATTCACCTCCAACAATGGGCGGGCGGGTCGCCCATGCCCTCGCCCTGTCGTTCACCCGACGGGCAGGTGAGCGTTCACCCCTGCCCAAGTCCCGGTTCTACCAGCGCTGCCGACGACCCATCACACTAACGCGCTGCCTGCCCGGCGGTGTGGGCGTATCCTTCGTGCGACCTGCAGTTACACCGCGTGCTCCCATTCGCACTAAGACTTGTGCGTTGGGTGCGATGTTGAGCCTTGATCGATTTGCGATGCCTCCAATCCACGTTCCATCCACTAGTTTTATATGCGTTGTGGGAGGGGGCTACCATCCGGCCGACCTCCACAACTCTCCATCCTCACGCCCGTTCGTTTGTCGCAACACATGGTTGGCCCACCAATCGTGCGGGACCGCCCCACAAACGTGCCCAACACTGTTCTGCGCTTTGTCGGTTCGCCCACGAGTTACCACGAACTCGTCGTATAAACATATGAACGCTCCACATCTCAGCGCGCTCACCCAACATGTGCGCACAAGTGGCGTTCACGATACTTAGCCGGGTTACCACCAACTCGTCGTATAAACATATGAACGCTCCACATCTCCGCGCGCTCACCCAACATGTGCGCACAAGTGGCGTTCACGATACTTAGCAGAATTTTCTCACCGTGTGAGAGGCGCGTGCCCGGGCTGCAACGCTAGGGCGTTACACTGGGGATCCTAGTTACTGGGTTGTAATGTTTACCACTGGGTTTTGGTGTAATGGCAAACCTCCACATGGTATCAGAGCTTGGACCCAGGTTCACTTCCCCCGAGCTGAGTTTGAGGGGGGGTGTTGGAAAAATCACCGCACCTCTATAGAATCCGTAATTTCCACCCTGTGGATCCTAGTTACTTTGTTTTAATGTTTACCACTACCTGCGGGTTTTGGTGTAACAAAAAACCTCCACAAACCCTCCTCCTTGTTTTTTGATAAAATATTTAAGGCGTCAACCTACCGAGTTGTTAATTGCTATGTTTATTGAAATTGTTTCCTTTATACAAGAGTTTGAGATCATTATTGTGTATTGTGTATCTTAGTACATAAGTTGGTTCACAAAGTAAATTAGTTGAAGTATACAATTTGTATTTGCTTCTATAAATTATGATAGTGACTATATGGCTTTTAATGATATCAAATTTTTCTTTTCTTCTTTAGAGCTGGTTCTTCTCCAGTGTTCTCCGTTATCTCTCTTCATCATACATTTAATACATAAATTAAGCATTAAGATTTTCGGTTATCTAGAGCTTGTTCTTGACTTTAGAAGGGAAACGTGAGACTCTTCTGAGGGTACTACCTTGCTAGCTATCCTAAGGAACCAACTCAGTTTCCTTTTAATGTATTAGTTTCGTTAAATAAGTATTTAATTTGGAAGTGAGTATTGTAATTAATTCATTCTTTTAAATGGGCTGAAACTCTGTTTGAATCATTCTACATGAAATGTATTTGCTAGGTATGTTCGTGCTTAATTCACTTTTATTACCTTTAGTAAATAGAGTAATTTTTGGGTATGTTCATGTTTAATTTACTTTTATACTTTTATTACCTTTCGCAAATAGAGCAATTTTCTAAATACAATAATAGAATGTAAATAATATTTGGTGTTCCAAATACATTAAAAGGACTATAAATGATATGTCATGTGATTTCACAGATTATGTTTTCACTTCTATATGCTTAATTAATTCATTGGAACAAACTTATATAGAAATTGTTTATTTTCCTCAAACACACAAGGAATCGAGTAATTACTGAAATGTAGCATTGAATTAAGAAAGACAACTAGTCTTTCCTAATTAACAGAAACAATTAACTTAGTATATACTTATGTGTATTTTACCGTGTTCCCAACCACAAGGCCACATGGGAATGGAACACTCCTCCCAACCTACTAGAACCAGAAAACCCTGAGAGTCTATTTCATAGGCAGGAGCACTTTTACTTTGCTTCTTCTAACTCTCTAGACCATCTGGTCCATCTTAGGTTTTTTTTCCTTTTGTGAATCCCACTGGCCAAGGACCTCAAGGATTCTAAATTTTGATACCTAACCAACAATTCTCTAAGTTTTTTTTTTGGGTTTTTCTCATTTCCCTTGCTTCAGGTACCTCTACCCTATTGGCTATTTCCTTCTTTTGTTTCAAATTATTTCTTTGGTGGGAGAGAAGTTTGACAAGTAAAGGCCAACACAACTATCTAAAAGCTTCCATATATGAAATATTTCTCTTTATTCTACCTTATGATTTGTGATAACACCACATCCTCAAATTAAATCAAATCTCCATAATAAAATGAAGTAACCCATAATAATTCTTTGAGAATTAAGCTACTACCAGTAAAGTGTTACACACAATTTTTATAAAAGAGATAAAAGGCTTTCACAGTGCCTTTTAATTTTTTTGAATTAAAATACTACCTATTATCACTTTTCTTTCCCTATAAGCATACTAACCTACATCCCAAATTGAAAGAACGACTCCAAATCCCAAGATATAACAAAGTAAGTATATATAGATAAAATGATGATTATTTTGTTATTAATATTAATATTAATATAAAATATATTAATTATTAATATAATATGAAGTTTATCAATTGAAAAAACGCTAAAGCCCAAATATAAAACAGTAGGTATATAGATAAAATGATGATTATTTGTTATTAATATTAACTATTTATATAAATATACTATTAATTATTTTAATAATATATGAGGGTTTTGATAAGATAAAGCTAATTCAAACTTCAATTTGCAGTTACAGATGTAGATTAGCATTTATACCTGGTAATGATGTTAAGCTTCATAGCAACTTTCAAAACATTATATTTTGGTATTAATGCAATGTTTGATATAAGGAAGTCGATGAAGTAATTTTGAATATTTATGTTGATTCATAAATCTATAAAATCATAGTTTGTTATTGAAATTAAACTGAAATTTTGGGATGAGATTATAATAAGGAATATGAGCTTACTGTGAGTAAAATAGATACTCACATAGATAGTGACAAGTGGCGAATAAAATAGATCCTAGTTACCCAACTATGCTAAATTGTGCCCAAAAATACTAATATTAATAAACCAAAATTGAGCTCCATTTGATGCGCATCTGTGAGGTCAGGTTCTTATACAAATTGTGGAAAATTTACTGTGTTCGACGAAATGATAGCACCTTACAATTCGTGGGGCATCCTGAAAAAATCAACAGAGATAAGCTTTGAATCTATTGAAAAAGAGAGCGCAATCACAACAAAGTGGAGCAGCGGTCTAGAGAAGGTCACCTACTTAAAAATTGTAAAAAGGAGTAGTATAAAATTTGTAAAATGGATTGGTATAAAAGGGATAATTTGGTTTAAATGAACAGCATCACGATAATTTAAAAGGGACAATTTGAAAAAAAAAAAAACCACACTCACAAATTAACTTTTTTTTGGCCATTATTTTTTACCGGGTGCATATTTATTGTGAGCTAATGAGGATGTTGTGGAGTTTTATTTTCTATGGATGAAAATAAAAATATTTTATAGTTACTTTGTTGGGTGTAATTTTATTATTATTGAAAATATTTGAATTTGATAACCAGATGGTTTCAATGTTTATAGATGGCTTTAATATCAGTGGTTTATAAGAATTTGTTTAATGTTTGAAATATAAATTTCTTGCTTGAATTATATTTTTGATATTCTTGACCTTATTCTTTATATTGGATTTTAGCCTTCAAATTTTGTTAATAATACCAGTAAATTTTCTTTTCCATTTTTTTCTATAATATAAATAAATTTCATACATTAAAATTTATTATAATACTAGTAAATTTTCTTTCAATTTTTTTTTCTTTCTACTATAAATACCTTTCATACCCTTAAATCCTTTTTAAGACCATCAAAACTAGTAGATTCCATGTTAGAAAATTCATAATTTTTCTTTTCTATATCCAATTTTTTAAAAGGCTTAAAATGTATATTCCAACACTCTGAAAATGCTAAAGATGTATACTCCTCAATTTTTAAATATACTTAAGATTTATATTGTAACATTTTGAAAATAATACTTGGGATGTATACTCAATTTTTTCCATATTGGATTTTACAGAGCCTAATTTTTTTTTGTATAAAACCCAATTAGAATCGGAATTCAAATTCCAACTTGGGCATCTATGGAATAGATAATAACGAGTGTTCTGTTAACACACTAGGTATCCCACGCTGTTCATTTTTTGTACCAAGTATAACATCTACGGCGTTGGCAAAGTTGTTTACTACAGCTAGCCGTCATTTGCCATTTTCGTGGAATGAAGTTTCAGCCGCTGTAAAAAGGATCAAATATTTTGTGCGTTCAAAAACACACAAATTAAAATTAAAGAAAAACAGAGAGCTATGTCGAGAATCGTTCCACCTGGAGATTAGTAAATGTTTAAAGTTCTCTGCCGAACCAAATCCCTGAAATTCCAAGAAATCTAATGTACATATGGATGAGAGTGTGAGCAGAAATTGTATTCTACAATCGCAAACCCGAGTTGGGAGAAAGTACAATAACTTGTCCCACAGCCACTATTTTCCAGACCATTTATTCTAAATACTCATTCTTGCCGTGTTGGGAATTAGAATTTCTAAATAAATCACGTTAATAGGATACTGTGCAGCTATTTCAACAACCTCTCACGTCTGCTGCATATTCAAACATACATTATTTTTTCACGTTTGTTCTTCGTGATATGTCAGGATCCTGCATGAAACAAATCGGATCACCGACAGTCTACATATTTTCATGAAAAGTGCACAGCTGATGTATGCTGGCAGGAAACAAAACGAATCCGCCGCAGTCAATGCTCTCGCGTACAATTACCTCTATTATTTCTCTCGTGCATGCTACACAGCTACATGAAAGTGTTCATGAAAAAGCAAAAGATTACATGACACAAATCGAATCAACCCCAGTAAATGCCCTCACATACATGTCCCTGACTCCTTATATTTAATACATAAATTAAGCATTAAGATTTTCGGTTATCTATAACTTGTTCTTGACTTTAGAAGGGAAACGTGAGACTCTTCTGAGGGTACTACCTTGCTAGCTATCCTAAGGAACCAACTCAGTTTCCTTCTAATGTATTCGTTTCGTTAAATAAGTATATAATTTGGAAGTGAGTATTGTAATTAATTCATTCTTTTAAATGGGCTGAAACTCTGTTTGAATCATTCTACATGAAATGTATTTGCTAGGGTATGTTCGTGTTTAATTCACTTTTATTACCTTTAGTAAATAGAGTAATTTTGGGTATGTTCATGTTTAATTCATTTTTATTACCTTTCGCAAATAGAGCAATTTTCTAAATAAAATAATAGAATGTAAATAATATTTGGTGTTCCAAATACATTAAAAGGAGTATAAATGATATGTCATGTGATTTCACACATTATGTTTTCACTTCTATATGTTTAATTAATTTATTGAAACAAACTTATATAGAAATTGTTTCTTTTCCTCAAACACACAAGCAACCCAATAATTACTGAAATGTAGCATTGAATTAAGAAAGACAACTAGTCCTTCCTAATTAACAGAAACAATTCACTTAGTATATACTTATGTGTATTTTACTTGTGTTTACAACCACAAGGCCACATGGGAATGGAACACTCCTCCCAACCTATTAGAACCAGAAAACCTGTTAAGCAGGGGCATTTTTACATTGCTTTTTCTAACTCTCTAGACCATCTGGTCCATCTTAGGTTTTTTTTCCTTTTGTGAATCCCACTGGCCCAGGTTCCTCAAGGATTCTAAATTTTGATACCTAACCAATAATTCTCTAAGATTTTTATTTTTTTTTGGTTTTTCTCTTTTCCCTTGCTTCAAGTACCTCTACCCTATTGGCTATTTTCTTCTTTTGTTTCAAATTATTTCTTTGATGAGAAAGAAGTTTGACAAGTAACCGCCAACCCAACTATCTAAATGCTTCCATATATGAAATATTTCTCTTTATTCTACCTCTATGATTTATGATAACACCATATCATCAAATTAAATCAAATCTCCATAATAAAATGAAGTAACACATAATAATTCTTTAAGAATTAAGCTACTACCAGTAAAGTGTTACACACAATTTTTATAGAAGAGATAAAAAGCTTTCACAGTGCCTTTTAGTTTTTTTTGAATGAAAATACTAACTGTTATCACTTTTCTTTCCTTATAACCATACTAACCTACATCACAAATTCAAAGAACTAGTCCAAATCAATATATATAATATATATTAATAATTGAGATTTATTTTGTTTTTAATATAACTGTTTAATACTAATATATTTATTTTAATAATAATATGAGAGGTTTTGATAAGAAAAAGCTAATTCAAACTTCCATTTGCAGTTACAGATGTAGATTAGCATTTATACCTGGTAATGATGTTAAGCTTCCTAGCCACTTTCAAAACATTATATTTTGGTATTAATACAATGTTTGATATAAGGAAGTCGATGAAGTAATTTTGAATATTTATGTTGATTCATAGAGCTATAAAATTATAGTTTGTTATTGAAATTAAACTGAAATTTTGGGATGAGATTATAATAAGCAATATGAGCTTACTGTGAGTAAAATAGATACTCACATAGATAGTGACAAGTGGCGAATAAAATAGATCCTAGTTACCCAACTATGCTAAATTGTGCCCAAAAATACTAATATTAATAAACCAAAATTGAGCTCCATTTGAAGAGCATCTGTGAGGTCAGGTTCTTATACAAATTGTGGAAAATTTACTGTGTTCGACGAAATGATAGCACCTTACAATTCGTGGGGCATCCTGAAAAATCAACAGAGATAAGCTTTGAATCTGTTGAAAGAGAGCAGCGCAATCACAACAAAGTGGAGCAGCGGTCTAGAGAAGGGCACCTACTTAAAAAATGTAAAAAGGAGTAGTATAAAATTTGTAAAATGGATTGGTATAAAAGGGATAATTTGGTTTAAATGAACGGGATCACGATAATTTAAAAGGGGCAATTTGGAAAAAATAAAAATAACCACTCATACAAATTAACTTTGTTTTAGCCATCATTTTTTACCGGCTGCATATTCATTGTGAGCTAATGAGGATGTTGTGGAGTTTTATTTTCTATGGATGAAAATAAAAATATTTTATAGTTACTTTGTTGGGTGTAATTTTATTATTATTGAAAATATTTGAATTTGATAACCAGATGGTTTCAATGTTTATAGATGGCTTTAATATCAGTGGTTTATAAGAATTTGTTTAATGTTTGAAATATAAATTTCTTGCTTGAATTATATTTTTGATATTCTTGACCTTATTCTTTATATTGGATTTTAGCCTTCAAATTTTGTTAATAATACCAGTAAATTTTCTTTTCCATTTTTTTTTATAATAAAATAAGATTTCATACATTAAATATTATAAACTAGTAAATTTCTTCCAATTTTTTTTCTATAATATAAATACTTCATACCTAAATCCTTATTTAGGACCATCTCAAAACTAGTAGAATCCATGTTAGAAAATTCATAATTTTTCTTTTCTATATCCAATTTTTTAAGATGCTTAAAATGTATATTCCAACACTCTGAAAATACTAAAGATGTATACTCCTCAATTTTTAAATATACTTAAGATTTATATTGTAACATTTTGAAAATAATACTTGGATGTATACTCAATTTTTTCCATATTGGATTTTACAGAGTCTAATTTTTCGTATAAAACCCAATTAGAATCGGAATTCAAATTCCAACTTGGGCATCTATGGAATAGATAATAACGAGTGTTCTGTTAACACACTAGGTATCCCACGCTGTGGTTTTTTTGTACCAAGTATAACATCTACGGCGTTGGCAAAGTTGTTTACTACAGCTAGCCGTCATTTGTCATTTTCGTGGAATGAAGTTTCAGCCGCTGTAAAAAGGATCAAATATTTTGTGCGTTCAAAAACACACAAATTAAAATTAAAGAAAAACAAAGAGCTATGTCGAGAATCGTTCCACCTGGCGATTAGTAAATGTTTAAAGTTCTCTGCCGAACCAAATCCCTGAAATTCCAAGAAATCTAATGTACATATGGATGAGAGTGTGAGCAGAAATTGTATTCTACAATCGCATACCCGAGTTGGGAGAAAGTACAATAACTTGTCCCACAGCCACTATTTTCCGGACCATTGATTCTAAATACTCATTCTTGCCGTGTTGGGAATTAGAATTTCTAAATAAATCACGTTAATAGGATACTGTGCAGCTATTTCAACAACCTCTCACGTCTGCTGCATATTCAAACATATATTATTTTTTTACGTTTGTTCTTCGTGGTATGTCAGGATCCTGCATGAAACAAATCGGATCACCGACAGTCTACATATTTTCATGAAAAGTGCACAGCTTATGTATGCTGGCAGGAAACAAAACGAATCCGCCGCAGTCAATGCTCTCGCGTACAATTACCTCTATTATTTCTCTCGTGCATGCTACACAGCTACATGAAAGTGTTCATGAAAAAGCAAAAGATTACATGACACAAATCGAATCAACCCCAGTAAATGCCCTCACATACATGTCCCTGACTCCTTATATTTGTTCTCTCCTGCTACGTGTGCAACTGCATAATGCACATTCACACCAGTTCATGAAAAGGGAAAAGCTTATTTGAAAAGGGTACGAAGAATTTCAGGACGACGGTGAAGATAGTGGATACGGGACCCATAAAGGAAAGAAAAGGTGCCCTGGGTAACCTGACTCGTCACTATAATCACAATGAAAACTATCAAGCTGGTTTTCAACTGTTTCTAATTTCTTCAGTATATCTTATATATCATAATTGGTAGGTTAATTCGGCCTATACTGTATGGCCGATGATTATGATTACTAACATTCTTACCCAGATTCAGTCTTGATAACAGCCACAAGTTAGGGTTGAGAGTGATGATCAGTAACCTTTTTCTTAACCTCTTCACGTGGGATAAATCCTAATCGTAAGGAATGGAAGGTATTTCTATTTTTAATTTAGATTTTGCGAAGTCATCTCACTTTTCTCATTTGGTGATCAACTTCCTTTACTTAAAAGGTCTCTCGCAATAAAATAAACTAAAAAATAAAGTTTTTAAAATTTATTTACAAAACTAAAAAAGACAACCATTGTTGTAATGATCGTTATAATAAATATAATTACATTAGGTCAAACATAAATGACTATCTCATGATTTGAAGTAAAAGGAAATTTAAATCATATGAAAGTAAATTATTTAATATAGTTATTAATTGTAAACTTAAATATCACATTGTTGTAATAATGAAGATATATTTTTTTAATATTTTATAATATAATTATTAATATTGTGTAACCACAAATAAGTAATAATAATATATAATATATAATGTAGATAATATTGTCTAATTATATTTATAAAATTATTAATTTTATGTAAAAGAATAAAAAAAATATTTTCTTTAAAGAATTTAGACTTAGTGATCCATACATTGTTTATAGAATTTTGGGCGAATCACATAATTAATTATTTGTCGACCGTTTGGAACCAACTAGTGTGGTTCATCGTCACGACAAGTTGATCGATAAACCACACTAGTTGGTTCTAAACGCGTCGACAAATAATTAATTATATAATTTGACCAAAAATTCTCTAAACAATATTTTCCGTTATTTATATTTTTCTTGTTTTATAAGAATTTAGTTTTTCCCTTCTTAATATTTTTCATTTCTTTTCTTCTTTCTCTTCTTTTTAATAATCCACAGGTTTATTAAGCTTCTCATGTTTTTTTCTGGGTTGAAAATTATGATGGTTTACCTCACCACATAGGTTTAATGTTAATGAATAGCATATTTATGTTTTAATTAAGATCTTGCATTAACCTCATTTTTTCGTTTGGTTAGGAGAGATCAACTTCGTTAAGGAAAACTAAATGAAATTCTAAATTATATAATTTAGATCATATAAAACAAAAGTTCTCGTCGATAGTCATTTATTCTAAATCAAGTATGGACGGGTAGTGTAATGATTATAATAACTTAATATATTAAAGTATTTTATTTTATATATATATACTACTGACATGGTAGTAGCAACCTTCATAAATCATATAAAACAAATTTTTTGTGGAGAGTCATCCATTCTAAGTTAGGTACTGACCGCTATTGAAACGGTTATAATATCTTAATATATTCATAATATTTTATATATATTACTATTAATAGTGTGCAACTATAAATAAATTATATATAGACATTGTATTGTTAAAGAAAATATTTACAAAAATATTAATTTTAATTAAAAAACAATGAGTTTTTTTCTATTATTTATAATTTTTTGCATTTTAGTTATATATCACATTTTATTTTATTTATTTTTGACCTTTTTTCTTTTTTTTTCTATTTTTCTTTCATATCAATATTAGCTTACATTATTATAATACTTATTTAATATAATATTAGAATAAAATTAAAATGAGACAACTTTGTTATAGATGTAGGAATCAACCTACAATTACATTCTTTATAGGCACCCAACTGGAGGAAACACCAATCCTCTTTGACATTTGTTGGCTCCAACGTTCTATGACACCAACCCCCTTTGAAAATTTTGTAGGAAGTCACTGTAGCTTTGATACATGTGGATTGAATTTTATTTTCTCCTTAGGAAAACAACTCCTCTTCTATTAGCTTCACTACTAGTGTCAACACTTGATATGAGATAGGTCTATATCATGCATTCTAGTATGAACCATTCAATTTCCTAGTTTTAATCATGAACCAATCAACACTATGTTCTACACTTTGATATTAGCCATTCAAATGTCTATTATATCTTCCAAAGAGCACTCATACTCATTGTAAATCTCTCAATTTTTTCTAATATATATTTTTTATTTTCTTTCTCTCCAGTACATAATAGTAAAATTGAGGCTAGGAGCACCTCCACCCACATAACTTTATTCATGTCTTTCATTACTAAAACAATTTTTACCATTTCATTTTCATTTTGCAGTGTCTGGCCTTCACATTGGAGGAAACTCCTTTTACCATTCAAACATTACACTAATGCATACCCTAATTATGATCAAGATCAGTAGCCACATAATCCTATCATATCCATTACAATATCCATAACTCTTAAATGTTGATGGTTTTGTAATTTTTTATTATTTTCTTCTAGACCCTGCAAATCGATCGCACATACCATAATGAAAATCGTTATAACTCTCAATGCATTTAGGCAAACTAAATAATTCACCAATAAGAATTTTAGGGAATGTACTTCATAGAATTCCACCTTTGTGTATCACTCCCTTTACTCTTACAACTGTTTCGATTATCTCTCTTGTGAGATGCCTCTTTCGCACTCATTCTCTTTATAATGAAGAATCCAAAGAGGGATAAAGCGGAGAAATCAAAGAAAAAATGGAGGCAACATCAAGTGAAACATGGTTTCTATAGATGGAATGTGTCATGAGAAAGTTGATGATCTTTGTTTTCTTGGTTCTATACATGTATTGCTCACAAAGTATATTTCGTTTGGAGAAAGTGTTAACTAGAAAATCATTTTTAAAGACCTAGTATCAACATCCACAACCTATTCATATCCACTTCAAAGCATGCAAAAGAAACTATGGTAGAGCCCCACTGTGTGGGAACTTCTTGACTTACAATTAAATCTCACATTTGAATCTCTCCAATGTTGTTGTGAACTGAACCAACAGTGGAGATTCTGATTAGCTTACTAAGATCTCCACAAGTCTTGGAACTATGCCCAACCTTATATAGGAATTTTTTCTTGTCTTATTAATAATTATTTGATCATTTACATTTGTGAGGACATTCATATTCACAAAAAAATCCATTGATCTCATATTATACACTAGTTCCTCAGATGTTATCACTGTTAATAAATTGTTCTGAGTAAAATTCCCTTTTTTGTGTGGAAGGAGGGTCTTTAAGTACACTTGTACAATCTTTTGGTTTTGAGGATATTGTAGCATATCCTTTTTATTTACCATGACATATTAATAATAGAATATAACTAGTTTGATTAGGTTGGATACTCTAAGAAGAAATATACTTCTTAGTATAAATCAAGAATAGTTGAGATCATTTCCAACACAACATAGTGAGTTGCTAGATAAGTGATCTATCTCCCCATATATTAGAAGCTTCTTTGGTTTGGAAAAACTTTTGATAATGGTGCAATTTCTTTTGAAGGTGATTTTCCCATTACTTTTCTTTGAGTCTTGAATGTCATAGACGTCACCATTTGTGTTCTACATTTTGTTGCATTCATTAATGTAGCAACATCTAAAACATTTAATGAAATCTAGATATTTATGAAGGGTTTTGTTTTGAAAAAACATTTATTTCTCTAAGGCATCCATGGGTTTGGCTTTTCAATTATTTTGGTGTTTTTGTTTTGAATGGATGGCATTAGTAGCATCATCATCAATCATTCTTCCTAAGAAAACATGTGTTCAGGGTTTTGAGAAGTTTCCATGTCATTCCAATATTAAATAACCCTTTTGAATTAAATAAACCTTCAACATCAAAGGAGGGTGGAAAAACCATATCTTGCATTCATAGAGGCACCAAATATGCATTGTTGTTTTCATCTTCCATGTTGCAATAATATTTTTCAGCTTCCTCGTTTGTAGCCCTTCCTCATTTCAACTTCCACTGTCACATTCTAGCAATCACATTAATCTTAATGTGTTGAAGCATTCCTATAATGCCCCACAATTTTTTTCCCATCTTTATATGCATTTGTTCCTGACTTTATATTATTGAAAATTAAATCAGTGATTACCATCTATGGACTTGTTACGTACTCAACTCCTTTGATTTCATTAACAACACATGCTCAATAATATTTGGCTTTCACATGGATGGAAATAAGATAGGAAATATTCCAATAATTATATAATTTGGCTAAGAACTGCCTCTCTCTACTCATTGGCTCCTCTTCTCCCTATCTTTTCACTGAATTTTTGTCTCCTGGTATATGGTTATTTCCTCTCCTTTAACATCAAAAATCAATAATAAAGAGTTTCATTTATTCACCACTTTGTTCCTCTTTGAATGACTACTACTCCCCCTATGTTTAATATCTTTTCTATCTCTCCTTATTGAAACATAACTCTCATTGATATTTTTGATTTGTCCCAATCAAGACATGTTCCCCCTACGATGTATATTATTTTTCATGATGATCATTTTATTCTTGAAATTAACTTTTTCAAGATGACAACGATTGGTGGATTGGTGTATGACAAGTGTACACTACTCCAT
This sequence comes from Pinus taeda, assembly GCA_000404065.3. Lineage (NCBI taxonomy): Eukaryota > Viridiplantae > Streptophyta > Pinopsida > Pinales > Pinaceae > Pinus > Pinus taeda. The sequence goes on along the minus strand of APFE030566894.1, from coordinate 47,168 downwards.
TTACTCAGTAAATAAAGGAGAAGACACTCCAAACCTCTATCTAAGATACTCAAAAGTCTCTTTAGATAGTCGTTTGGAAAATATATCTACAACCATCTCGTTGGAGGAAATATATTTTAATTTGACATTTTAATAAACAACATATTCTCTGAGAAAATAATACTAGATGTTATGTCTTTTCCTTTACAATGCATTATAGGATTCTTAGAGATATTAATGGAACTAGTTTTATGACACATAATTGGTATATGTTGATTATAATTTATGTACATATATATTTAATATTTTTCTTCATTCATAAAAGTCTCTTTAGAGAGTTGTTTGGAAAATATATTTGCAATCATCTCATTGGAGGAAATATATTTTAATTTGACATTTCAATAAACAACATATTCTCTGAGAAAATAATACCTGATGTTATGTGTTTTTCTTTACAATGCACTATAGGGTTCTTAGAGATATTAATGGAACTGGTTTTATCACACATAATTGGTACATGTTGATTATAATTTAAGTATATATATTTAATATTTTTCTTCATCCATAAAATCTAGGTGAAATATGGTGTAGCTGAATATAATTTGGTTTAGTGATGGACGCGAAAATGGAAGTTTTGTTGGGCTAGGAGAGTAGAAAACCTCCTAGAAAGAATGTTCCTCCACTAGTGTTTTTCTTGTCATTGAAACTACTAGCCCAATGTACATCTATATAAGTTTGGAAGGTGAAGTTTTCTCCTATTTAAGACCATAAGACAAAATGTGTGGCCCCTTACAAGTACTTAAATATCCTCTTCAATACATTGGCATGAGTTTCCTTTTGATTTGAATAAAATGTTCCCATTGATTTAACTACTTGCACAATGTCTAGTCTTGAGGTTGTTAGATAAAGTAAACTAGCAATCAAAGATCTATACATTATATGGTCTACCTCTAGTTATTCATCATGCTTGCTATTTTTACATCCTATTACCATGGATGCGCTCATAGCTGCATAACTCTCCATGCAAAAGTTTGATTTTTTAAAGTTATTTAGTTTGAGAAATGATTTTTTTTTTTTTTTTTTTTTTTTTTTTTTTTTTTTTTTTTTTTTTTTTTTATGGATTAACTTGCAATCCAAGGATAACTCACAAATCCCCCAACACATACATTTCAAATTCCTTCTACACGTCAACTACAAATATTTGACTCATTAAATGAACAACACTGCCAAATATTATATCATCTAAATAAATATAAATAATTAGTAAATTAGCATTATCATATTCGGTATAAACATTATTTCCTATTACTATCTTTCTAGATCATTGTTGTTGTCGACACTTGTAAAGCCTCTAATACCATGTTGTGGGGACTTGTTTCAACCCATAAAGGGTCTTCTTGAATATGCAAAAGTTATTTTCATTATCGGATAATTAGAAAACCTATGCACGTTACACATATACTTCTTCTTTTAACCCTCCATTCAAAAAAGAAGACTTACATCAATTTGATGAACTTTGAAATTTCTAGGACATACAAATTCCAAAAACATTCGAATTCTTTTAAGTCTAGCAATTGGAGAAAATGTTTCTTTAATGTATACACATTCTACTTATTCATACACTTTGCACCTTAATCTAGATTTATTCCTCATAAATTGACCATTCTCATTCAATTTATTCTTGAAAACCCCAGGTCTAAATCCTTTAATTATTCATACCTTTGGCACATTAATATGGATTTATTCTTGATAACTTGACAGTTCTCGTTCAATTTATTCTTGAATACCCACTTGTGTCAATCATATTATTATATTTTTATCTTCAAACTACCTCTCATGTGTGATTATTCTCAATTTGATTTAGATCTTCCCCTGTGGCATTCACCCAATGCTAATCTCGACTAGATTGATGTTACATTAAAGATTACACTTGGATGTGGGTTTTGAATTAGTGTGATGGAAAATTCAGCATTCAATATTGATTTTATCAAGAAATGAATATATAGTAGTGCATAATAAATAACATATATCATAAAAGTTAATGAAACTATGCATTAGGTCATAATCATCACATGAACAAATGAGAATGCAATATTTTACATGGAAAGCCTGACATAAGAAAACCAGAAATTGTTTTTTCTTCTCTAACTTGATTATATAGAATTGTAGGAACCAACCTACTAGAGGTATCAAGCCCCAAAAAAAACAATTGCAGTCACTAATATTCTAGATGCACCAACCCACAAAATGTGCCAGAATCCACTTGCAATAGACTAAAAGCTAAATGAGGCACCAACCTAAAAATTGAGCAAGAACTAACTTGCTATAGGCTTCAACCTAATTTAGAGACCATCATTAGTGAAGGCACCCACCTCATACTTCAACGTAATGTGGACCACGTTTCCTTATATTTCATATTAGATCCATAATCATAAAAAAAAAATATGTCTTTATCAACTGATCATACAACTATTGTCACAACCTTATTCATTAAGTTGTCATAAACTACTCATCAAGATCCTACTAATGTGATCATACCTTATTCATGAGTGAACCCGTCCATCAATCTAATATGATAAAAACTTTTGGAGATATCATTTTGGTCATACGTTCATAAACCCTTAAACCTATTCGTTAGCCTCAAAATGAAAAATATAGCTCTATAACATCAAGATCACATCTTTATGATTCTTTGTAATACCCCAAAAAATCATAGCTAAGTTATAGAAATTTCTCTTTTTCTAAAATTTAGTTTGGCTTCAAAATCACCTAAAAAGCCATATAAAACCATATAATAAATAAATAATTCATGAAAATGGCCCTTTCAAGGTATATTATACAAAATGATCATTTTGAGACAACATTTATACAAACTTCTCCTCTCTGGTCTGCTTAACTATTCAACAAAATGCATTTTGAGTGAAAAAATATAAAACCAACAGCTTTTAATCTTGGCTAGATTTGAACCTATAGCCTCTCTAAAACCAAGCATGATAAAAACTAATTCGGTTCAAGATCTAGTCATTCATATTGGTAAAAAATTGTACATTTCATGGTATGAATCATGCTTCATAGTGTAAAATATAAGCCTTGAGGCTTAATCGTTCATATGCGACAAAATTCAAACATACACCTAGTCATCACAACAAAGATAATGATGTGTGTCTTTGATCCAATACGTGAGAACAAAACTTGTGACGTTATAACCTATGTCTTTAGAATGTAGCATAGAAGGGCTCATGTTACATAACTTATGGTTAATACTATGGATATCATGAACTTGTGCCTTCAAGAAATCAATAGAGAGTGTGGCCTGTGTCTAAGGGAAACCAACAAAATAAATAGAATTACCTATGCCTTATGGAAATCAATCACAACAAAGAGCATGAGCTTGCACTTTCAAGAAATTAATATAATAGAGAGCATGACCTTGCATCTTCAATAAACAAACACAATAGAGAGCATGACCTATGGATATGTGTTGGCATTATGATGCATGTGTTGTACTTGATGGCAACCCACTTGTAGCAAAAAAACTCACTTGTACATGGTAACTAGATGACTCTACATAAGAGATATTAGATGTGACATAATGCATGACAATAATATTTATAGATGTGATGAAATGTAGGGCGGCCTCAAGGAATCAGTTCAGAAGGCACTTCTCTCAGATGAAAGATCACAGTATAGTAGGTAAATAGCGAGAATGAAGAAAGAAAGGTATACACATGTTCACTATATACCAAGTCACATATACACACAGGTTCACTTTATATAAAGACACATATAATGTACACACGCGCTTTCACAGAAGGAAAGCTGCATACATGTCGAAAACTAAGTCTTGGTCCGTGGTATTTGGACCATGGTATTTTGGTATTGGTCCATGGAATTTGGTCCAAGGTATTGACCCCAGGTATTGGGTCCAACGTATTGGTCCTACGTGGTTTTGGACCATGGTATTGAGAAGGGCCTAAGACTATAAAATGAGGAGAAGATCATTAGGCCAAGAGGAAAAGGTCTTGAATATTTGATAAAGCGTGAGATCCAGTATGTAGGTTATGGGTTTATGATGCTTTGCTTGATTTGAGGCAAGGAGGAATCTCAACAGTTGATGGAGGACAAGATCTAATCAGGATCTTATGGATTGGAATGAATCATCTCTATATGGTCTGATCATGTTTTTTCTAGATCTCCATATTGATGCTTGAGATGTTTTGTAAATATTATGATGTGAGGATAACTGAAGTGTAGAATAACTGCAAAATTATGAATGAATATTTACATATGTATACGTAGGTTGGCTTTGATAAAAGCGCGTATACACGCAGGTTAGACACATCTAAGTAGCATATACCATATGAAATATGATGTTTTAAGTTACAGGTGGTTCTGGTTATTGATGTAAAGTTCTGAGTTCTAGTGACTGTTTATTGGTGACAGTATTCTGCATACTCAGATTGGTTGATTGTGATTAGCTTCAGTGTTTATGGATAATATCTAATAATGGATTAGGATCATAATGAATTATATTTATGTGATTTGATGGACTAGATCTGGTTACTAACACACATATTATCCTTTTGTATGTGATGATCTGGGTATGTCTGAAGTCGAGAAGTGTAGCAAAGTTATAAGTAAGTATTTGATGACATATACGGTGGTTCGCTTTGGTGAAGTTGTGTATACATGTTAGTTTGGCTCTTCCAAGTAGCGTATGTACTCTGATGCATGGTTCTTGATGATACAGTTGGCTCTGAATATTGTTGCAGAGTTCTAGGTTCCGCTCTGTGTTCTCATGACTGTGTTTTGATGACAAGGTTTCAATGATTACATTGTTCAGTGATTCAGAGAGTAATGATTGAGTATTCAATGAATGGGTAATGAAATAGTTGTATTACAATGGTGATTGATTTTGAGCTTCAATGTTGTTGATTGGGCCAGTATGAAAATTGGATGAAACGTGGCCTTCAGATTATGGTGTTGTGTTCCAAGACTATCCAGTCTCAAAATTTATGAAACACGGCCTTCAGATTATGGTGTAGTGTTCCAAGACTATCCAGTCTCAAAATTTATGAAACATGGTACCTGGAGGAAGAAAGAAGGTAGTAGCCTTCTGGAAGGTCAGCACCTACATACTAGTAAATGTATCGGCTAGTACAAGAGCTAGGGGGTTGTATCTGCCTTCCAGTAGAAGCTAGAGAATGAAAGAAGGATGTAGCCTTCTACAGGTAGAAGCCTACGTACTGGTATGAGTCTGCAATAGTACATTGTTGTAAATAGATTTCATTATTATTAAAAAAAGACAGAGACAACAGTAGCAGGTGGTTCTTACGGGTTTCCACCTTACTTCTTGGTGTTCATGTGTGATTATTATGTGTGTTGGTTCTTTCTCTTATTAACTGCACATGGTTACTATTTAATGTTTAAATAAAGTACTAATACTCAGATTAAAGATCAACATATGATGAATTAATAGAATCATTAGTTTGTTGGATATACACTTGTTTCCTTAAACACAGTTGTGTACACACACAGGTTGCCTTCATTGAAGTAGCGTATATGAAATTGAGAAAGAAAAGGAAAATATTATTGACTTGACTAATACTGATTCACCCCACCCCCCCCCCCATGTCAGTATTATTTCCAATAATTGGTATCAGAGTAGGTCCTTTGGTTGAAGCTTTATCGCTTGAAGGAGATCCATAGAACAATGGGAAATAAGCTAAAGAAGAAAGCACCTCAGAAGAAGAAGACATATTAGAGTAACTACGATAGTGGGAGAATCAATTAGGGAATATGTGAAAGCAACACTTCAGATTAAAAATAACCTCAGAGTGAAGATGAACAAGCAAAAGAACTATCAAGAATGAATTTGTTATCCTCTCATGATACATTTCGCCATCCATCTGAAGATTATGAAAGTGATAGCGAAACAACTAAATTTTCTCTTATGGGTGAGGAATAAAGGTATCAAATAGAGGCAGAATTTAAAAGGCTTATGGACAAAATTAGAGATCCACAAGATCTATTGGACAAAAGGCAATGTACCTCAAAAGTAGAAGCTACTAAACTAAAGGCTCAACTAGAGCAAGGAAACAAGGTAACGAAGCAATTCTAGGAAAAGGAAGATCAATGTCAAAAGCTACAGGAAGAAGTGACATCATTAAGAAATGAATTAAATGAGAGGAGCACAACAATCAAGAAAATCAGAGATAGATCCAGTTACTATGAAAGTCTTGAATCTAAGATCCTCTCACTAAAAGAAGATCTTGAAGAATCAAATATTTAGAACAAATAACTACTCCAAGCTCTTGAAAAACAAGGAAATTAAGTTCTTGAACTAAGACAACAGTTGGAAGAAGGAAGAAAAGTTGAAGGAATCATGAAGAAGCAATATATTAAAAACTAAGAGCAACATCATGTTGAGGTAAATATTCTAACAGATAAATTAGAAGAAAAGGATAAGCTCTTGCGATTTCAAGATAGTACTAAGATGTTTGATGATATTCTTAGTAGTCAAAGGTCTCCTTCCATCAAAACTAGTCTTGTCTTTGATGAATTTGTTGAAGATGAATCTAATTCAAAAAGTACGACAAGGAACTCTAATGCGAAATCTGAAATGATCAACAAGGAGATGAGAGGAAAATCCCATCAACAACCAAGGAAAGAAATTCTTCAAAGAAAATATTTTGCTCCTAACTATGGAAGTGATAGTTAGTTGTTTCCACAAATGAATAATGTTTGGACATGTTGCAACCAGATGCAGAAGTAGAATGGTTCAAGACCGTCACACAAAAATATCATCACTTTCTAGGTACTTTAAGGGATATTGTTTTTCTTGCAATATGTTTGGTCACAAAGCCATTGACTGCTATAGAAGGAATATGAAACATATTAGATGTTATGCATGTAACAAGCTTGGACATATAGCAGAGGAATGCAGAAACAAAGTACGGGCACCATACCAAAAGGATAAAACATCATCACACTCGAAGATATGGAAGAAGAAGGAAGTACAGTCAGAAGATGTCGCACAAAACAATGTACGGACATAACTGATTCACAGGGAGCTGAATGTGTGAAACTTCAGTGTTATAAATCTCATACACAAGTTTCAGGAAGATAAGTCACGTATATACGTGACTTAGAAACTGCACAATCGCGTTAATGTTAGTTTGAGGAAAAGCAGTGGGACAGACTAAAAAAAAAATGGTCTGATATGGTTCAGCCAATTATCTAAAAGGCTCTGGTATGGTTCAATCAATAGAATTGCCTATGCCTTATGGAAATCAATCACAACAAAGAGCATGACCTTGCACATTAAATAAATTAATACAATAGAGAGCATGACCTTGCGTCTTCAATAAACCAACACAATAGAGAGCATGACCTATGCATATGGAAAACAAATACAAAAGAGAGCATGACCTTGTGTCTTAAAGTAACCAACACCAAAAAGAGAATGACCTTGAACCTCTAAGAAACTAATGGATTAGAGATCATAACCTATGGCTACAAGAAATTAATATAACAGATAGCATGTCCGATCCCTATGGGAAACCAATAAAATAGAGAGCATGACCTTGCACCTTCTGTGAACCAACACAATAGAGAGAACAACCTTGTGCTTTCAGTAAACTATCACAACAAAGAGCACAACTTATACGTACGAGTAACCAATACAAAGAGAGCATGACCTTTTGACCTTTGTGTAACCAACAGAAAAAGAGCATGATTTGTGCCTACGCATTGTAATGGAGATCAGGTCTTGGGTTGTTAAACTATGAAAACAATGAGAGAAAGCTTAGGGTAAATATCACAACAAATATAATTCAATTTTCGATGTCCCTTATCAGAAAAGCATTTTAATGATTGAGCACACACATAAATCAAATTAACCATCGTCATATATATAAGAGAGAGACCTAGAGATTGAATGAGGTTGACATGAATTTGAGCCTTGGGGACTGGAAAAAAATTTAAGAAGCTGCAAATTCCTTTGCCATGTTACCAAGTGATGGCTCTCAGTATTTTTGCAAGAATGATGCAACCCCAATAGCCTCCTTTAATTATCAACCCAGGGTTCATAAAAAGTTAAGAGTGGTCAACATTGTATGTGTAACAAACACCGTCCTCTTCCTAGTATGACTCACTTTTATGTAGATGACATAAATCAGTGAAAAACTAAAGCGATAAGTGAATTAGTTAAGCCACTTGTCGTAATATTGCAAAAAGAAAATGAATGCAATGAAAATCTAATCTATCTTCCTGGAAAATAAATTATGGTAAAAGAAAGCTATTCTATTTAGTATAAAAATAAATGATAAAAAGGAAATCTATTTTACTTACAAAAATGTAAAGAAAAATTATTGTATTAATTTTTGATAAGGGAAAAACTCTTCTAATCTATTTTTTCAAGAAATAAATCATGTCTTGCTGAAAGTAATTTGCTGGAAAGTGCCGCTAATCTAGTTGCATACATCAAGGTTAAAGAAGAAAGAAATGCATAACCTAAATAGAAACCTAACCAATCCTCCACTCAACCAAAGTGGTCTTAGAGAATTCATTACTTATTATATGACATAAACCTACTTATAGTATGAATTTGTAGTGAAACTCGAAGAGAGAGAAACTCAAAAATATTTTTTTCTACAAGAAACATTGTTTTGCTATAGGAAACATCCACTAAGCTTGTCTCTCAAATTAACCTACAAAATTTCTAACCTAATAAAGTGAAAATGTTGCAGGGTCAATTTTTTAATTAGTTTTAATGTTTTCAAATTTCAATTTAAGTCGAATCAACTGAAAACAACTTCATTAATATATGATAAAATTCAACAAAAATTTACTATTAAAACAAGAAATTTCATAATAGTGAACTAGTAAGCTAGTGTATGTAATCCAATAATGAAGTCAAATTTTCTAAGATATCATTTTAATGGATCATACTTGTAACTATATATATGATATGGGAAAAATATTAATTAAATCATTTAACTAACATGACGTACAACAAAATGAAGCATGAAAGCTAAGTGAAAAAATGATAAATGTAACTAAGCAAAGAAATGTTGAAAATAAGAGATAAAATATATAGTAGGACTTTGAGTCTCCTGAGATGGCCAGTCTTTGAGGCTCCTGAGATGGCCAATCCCAAGTATACTCAGAGTCTTAGGAAGGAAAAGAAGCCTTAGAATCTTAAAATGAAGCCAAACTTCATTACCATAATTAATTCAAGTATAATCGTGCTAGAAATGAATGTAGAATTGGTAAATAAGAAGTGTTCTTCTAAAAATACCACAAAACCCTATCCCCTAAAGAATAATTCAAATTAGTGCTTATACAAATTGATGGGGGCAGTTAGCCACCTAGAAATGATGGTTTCTTCCCCCTCTAAAATCCCTAAAAAATGGGATCTAATCCATAGTAGCAATAATCTTCATTAAATTGTGAATTCTAGATCCTCCTGTAGCACGGAACACATCCCTAGATAATCTAAATCAATGCATATTCATATCAATTCAATACTTTCATATATACTATTTACTTATTATCCAATCCTAGGGAGAAAGGCCCTAAATACTCTCATTTTGTAGATCTTCAAAATATGCCCAATATTCTCCCAATATTTTTCATAATAAATAATATTAGGCACATAATAGGCAAGGATAAATCAAATTCCTAGGGAACAAATAGGACTATGAATTAACTCTATAATGTGCAATTAAGGGGGTTAAACAAAGGTTTTAGGTGTTTAGGAATGACCAAATAAGCCTTATGAAATATCCAATTCTAGGGCCTATTATCTCGCCCCTCCTGAAATTGTTTCTCACCCAAATAAATTGAAGAATTTGCCTTTTGCATGTCATCCACTTACCTCTTTTGTTGTGGTGCCATTAGCTGTCCTATTTTCTTCTCTATATGTTACCATTTTTTATGCTTTGTTTGCTGCTCCATTATTTTCTCTATATGCTACTTTACTTGTTGATATTCTTCCTACTCTGCTCACTACCCTCAAGGTTCAGGTGGTTGGAGTGTTGTTGTTGTGGGTGACTTGATGATACTAATTTTTGGGGATTTTTTATCCTATAACAACCTACAGGGCATCCTCTAAATGTTCAATCTTGTTTGCTAAGCCAATAGAATATGGTGGCCTTCATAGCTCCTTCAATTGGTACTGTAAATTTGGTGATGTATATATTTTCCAATGTTTTATAAGAATATGTTGTTTTCCTATAATAGGCACATAATATCTTCAGACTCACAATTCCTTGTAGTTGTGACCTTCAAAAGCTATTATAATTCAAGAAGAGGATACTTTTGATGATGGAGAGGTATTCTTTGTTCATAAATAGTGGAAATGAGGAGGAAGGTTAGATTGTTGTGGTTGGTCATTCAAATGGTGATGAAGAAATTGAAGGCTAATGGAATGTGTAAGTTCTAGGGGCTTCTAGAGACCTTTTCCCTTGCCCATGAATGGAAAAAATTCAACTTTTCATCTTGCATCTCTACTCGATGGTTTTCTATAATCATACACGATTGTTCATACTATAAGAACTCTGAACACCACATATCTCCACAATGGTATGATACTGTCGACTTTGAGCCTAAGCCCTCATGGATTTGTTTTTGGGCTTTACCCCAAAAGGCCTCATACCAATGGAGATATTTGTCCATCCTTATATACCCATGATCGTCCCCACTTCTAGTCATTGTGGGACTTTTTTCGTATAACCAACAATCCTCCCCTCGAACAAAGGACCATTGAGCCTCCCATCAAACGATTATCCATCTGTCCACTCTCTACCAACGAGGATTATCCGCTCCAATGCATTGGAAGCACACGCCTTACATGGAGCACCACCTGCCTCAAGAGCTTGCTCTATCCCAGGTCAACTCCTCTTCACCGTGTTGGGACCAGAACATGTCTATGAAGAATCCAAAGAACACCGCCTGTCTAACCGAGCTCATCCATGGATCCCATCGTGATATTACCGGGGCCCACCACCTTCGTTCAGCATTTTGAGGATTCATCCACTTGGCTAACTTTGAGGCAAGGCTCTGATACCACTTGTAAGAACTATGAACACCACATATCTCCACAATGGTATGATATTGTCGACTTTGCGCCTAAGCCCTCATGGATTTGTTTTTGGGCTTTACCCCAAAAGGCCTCATACCAATGGAGATATTTGTCCATCCTTATATACCCATGATCCTCCCCACTTCTAGTCAATGTGGGACTTTGGTCGTATACCCAACACATACAACAACTTAGGATACTCATTAAAATGGATAGAAGGGACTTGGAGATGATGGACAGGGCTTAAAAAAGGTTTGTGAATGAGTGAGATGGTTGTACAGAAACTTGCGAATGGTTTTCTAGATGAGTGCTTGGAGTCTAGGCGTATCTTCATGACTATTACTATAATTATGTTGTACGTACATTACTGGTGACTTTGTGACCTTTTACCCTATAGGAATTTACCATAGTGAAACCCAAACTATGTGTAACAAGCCATTTGCCACTTTTTTTTATTTCTCTACACCCTGTAGGAATTAATTAATCATTGTCGGATGCCCCTGTAGCAAAAGTTTCCTATAGCAACTCTCCTATAGAAAATATTTTATATAAAAACTCTCCTGCAACAATTCCCTTATGCCATGCAATCTTCTTTCACTATTTCTCCTTGGTTCTAGGTGCTATACAACATGTTTAAGTTGTTGGTATGAGGCGGTGGTTGCGCTCAACATGCAAAAGAAGTTGTCCAATATATCACTAGTAATTTAAAATTAAAATCATGAAAGATCATGCCACCTTGTGATATAAGATAACAAATATATTTTTTATTGAGATCCACTCTTTTGTCTCTTTATCTCCCCACACATTGTAGTTGAGGTAGGTAAATGTTGATATTTCTTGATAATTTGATCTTAAGTTGAAAGCCTATAGTGACCACCAACACTTAGACACACACAAGGGAAATTACATAGTGTTTCATGGAATATAAAGGGTTTGATTTGCATACCATCCTTACATGCGGAACTGCTTAATAATGGTTTGGAGCTAAAGACTATGTTACAGGTGCCACAAGGGGGCTTCCCTTTGCATTTTTTGACTGGATGGAGATTCTCTTCTCATTTCTGAATGCATGGAAATATGCTTCCCATGTTTCTTTTCATAGAGATATACTTCATTCATTATTTTCCATCCTTATTACTATCTTTTTTTTTTGGCAGGTAAGCACCCACAAGGGATTTGAACTACTCACCTATAGCAAGGAGTGCCTTAACAGTGCACCCACTCACCGTCAATCCAAAGCCCTGTGGGCTTCCATCTTCCTTATTGTCATTGTTACTATCATTTCATCATTAATTCGGTGATTCCATGGCCCTCGTGGCCTTTTTTCTTTAATTTGCACTAATGAATGATGGGACGGTTATGCCCTTGAAAGATACTATAGGAGGAATATCTTTCTATACCAGTCGCAAAGGCTCCATAAAGTAATCATTTATTAGAGTTACGACCACTGTTGACACATTATGGGGAACAAGAGTTTTTTGTAGGTAGACATGGCGGAAAATAGATAATGTAAAGTCCAAGTTGTGGCTATTGCAAGGAGGCAAGAAACTTGACCATACAAAACTTGTCAAATTTTTAAAGTTTTGGGATTCCCTTTCTACTTGATTGGATTGATGATGATGATAATTAGAGAAATAGCAGGGGCTTCATTTTCCTCAAAAAATGAAAAAAGTCAGATATGAATCTTTTTTTGAAGCATGCTTATATGTATGGAGTTATTTATGGTTTTTCAAGCCATTTTTTAAACTGCTCAAATCCCAATTTTGACTTGGAGGAATTCACGGGGTATTAAACTACAAGCCCATGTCACAACCCCCCATCCAAATAGGTGAAAAAATTGTTGTTGTAGTTTTTTTCTAAAATAATCCTACAAATAAGACTACATTAACTTGTGGAGGCAATGCAAGGTGACAGGACCGCTGGATAAGTTGAAAAATAATGTGGGATGTATCTCTTTACTAAGATGGGTAGTTTCCTATAGAATTTATCGGAAAGGATCTGAATGTGCCGAAAATGGATTGCAATAAAAGGGAAATAGAATGGGTATGACTTATGAGGATGAAACGAGATGTATGGACTTTTATCACCCATTTTGGATCACCTATTCATTGGAGATGAAGAGCTCAAGTTTCACTTCTTTGATTGGATATCTACCTTGTTGATCAATTTATCCTTGTGGTGTTGACTTGTTATTCTTTCTTATATAGGTGGGAGAGTACTTACATTCAAGCAAAGAGGTACACCATTAGAAAGAAAATTACTTTTCTTTTTCCTTCTTCTTTCCTTATTTTTTTCTCTATTTCTCCTTGTTTCCCTAGTCCTAATGGCTTGCTCAACAAGGTTTTCAGCTAGTGGGTTTTCATAGACACCTCAAAAGAGGTTTTCACCTAGGATCTTATTTCAATTTTTATTTTTATTTTTTCTCTTTTTTCTCTCTTTTTTCCAACCCATTGATTGTCTCACAGAGTTTTTCAATGAGTCAACCAATCTCAGGTTCCTAAAAGGAGGTTTTCGCTTGAGATTTCATCTTTTCCTCTCGTTTATTTTTTTTCTTTTATTCTATCATACGCTACATGAACAAGAATGTCTCTTTCAATCAAATGAATACTTCCAACAGAGGCACATATGTACTAGGATGAAAAATAAAATCATATGTAGGTTTGAAAGATATAATCTTATATATACCATAATATGAGAGATTATTTTCTTTGATTGAGATAATATCAAGAATTGTAGAATAGGAATGTGGTTACCTAAATTAATGAATCTATGGAACTAATGCTTCGCTGGTTCACTTTCTCTTCTGGATCACTCTCTATGTCCTCTTTTTCCATGACATTCATATATTCTACCTTTTTTTTATTAACCCCTTGAACACTTAAATGATCTAATGATAAGAAGAGTATAAAATCTTCAATATTAGGCTCTAATGGCTTCTCTCCATAAAATGTTGTCCACGATTCTTTAGTCTCCTTTGGATCTTCTTCCTTTGGATGTTGTTCTTCAATGAGAATAGGTGACTCTATTTTTTTCAATATTCATCTTGCTTTAAGACGAATATCATTTAGATCAAGAGGAGATTTTGGGAAATATTGTACCTTAACATTTTAAGTGGTCTAAGATACTTTAATGTTTGAATTTGGAAATGGTTGTATGGGTAGTTGAGTGGGACTGGGTCTTTGATATAGTTTTGGTGAAGGTATATGGTATTGATATTAGAATTACGGATACTTATGATGTTGATATATATGGATCAACTCATTGATGAGGTTTTTGTTAACATGGCTGAAAAGGACAAATGATGTATTAGGGAGGATAAGACCATGGAATGATGATAGACCAAGTTGAGGCGCTATGTGGATACCAATGTTGAAATTATGCATTATAACTGGTGTTGAAAGAGGATGTGTTGTTGACATCTTGCTAATATGAATTAACAAAGTAGAGTTGCTCCATGTCTTCTTATAACCTTTTTTCTACCCATTGTCCATCCAGTTGCAAAAGTAGATGGTGATGTGGTGCTTACTGCACCACATGAACTACAATTTTCTATTTTTGAATTGAAATATTTCTAATTCCATTTTTTCTTACAGAAGTTACGAATGTATAAAAGAAATAAGATATCAATCATATAATAAGGGAGTGCATGATTTTACACCCTCCCCGAAAATGGCCACCAAAAAGTAATGGATCTTATTATTGCAACAATATTGGTGCAACCTCAAGAGCCTCCTTTAATTATCAACCTAAGGTTTGTATAAACTTAAGAGGGGTTCATAGTATATGTGGAACAAAAAAATTCCTCTTAATATTCTGAATCCCTTTGATGCAAGTGAAACAAGGCAATGAAACACTCAGGTGACAAGTTAGTTACCCAAGCCACGAGTCCTAAGATTCTAGAAAGAAGATGACACCAAAGAAAATATAATGTATCTTGATGGAAAGGAAATGGAAGTAAACTAAAGTTATTCTACTTTGTAGAAAAGTAAATGACAAAAAGGAAATCTATTCTACTTGAAAAAAATTAGAGCACACATTATATTACAGTTTCAGGAGGGAAACACTCCTCTAATCTACTTTTTTTAGGAAATAAATCACACCTTGTTGAAATTAAATTGCAGGAAATGGAATCTAATCTAGCTGCATAAATAAACATTGAAGAAGCGAGTCATCTAGAAGCTAAATGATGACCTAATCAAGATTCATCTAAAACAAAGTGGTGTTACATCATTAAAAGTATATTCTATGACATAAACATACTTCTACCATGAATTTGGAGTGAATGTGAGACGGGGATAATCATGAAAACCAATTGCAACAGGAAATTTTCTTTTGTTAAGGAAACTTCCAGCAAGCATTATTGTCTAGTTAACTTGCCAAATTTATAATGTAATAAAGTGAAAACGTGGTGAGGTAATCTTTTTAATTAATTTTAATTATATTATACTTCAATCCTATTGGAATCAACTCAAAAGAGCTTCATTAACATGTGATAAAATTAAGCAAAAAAATACAACTAAAATGAGAAATGTTTGAACAATGAACTAGTAAGCTAATCTAAGTAATCTAATTATGAAAATGGCTTTACTAATCTATGATAGTAATGCATCACACTTGTAACTATATAAACTACATGATAAAACCATTACTTAAATAATTTAACCAATGTAACCTAGAAAAATTGAAACAAGAAATCTAAGTGAACAAATGATAAATTTAACTAAGTAAAGAAATATTGGAACTAAGAGTAATAAAATACACAAATGAATTTGAGGCTCCTAAGATGGATAAGCCCTAGGACCGTCAGAGTCTTATGAATAAAACCAATAATCTGAAGTTGAAAATGAAGCCGAACTTCAGTATTAGAATCAACTGAAGTACATCTATAATGGGAATGAAAGTAGAACTACTAAATAACAAGTGTTCTTCTCACAAGTACCAAAAATTCAATGTCTTAGAGGCCAATTCAAATTTGTACTTACACAAATTTATGGGGGAAGTAGATTTCTTGAGAGGAGGGCTAATTTACCGTACAAAATTCCTCAAAAAATGGATCTAGTCCCCAACAATAATAATATTCATGAATTGTTTAGTTATGGCATGTCCTATAGCAAAGAACAAATCCCTAGATTTTCTCAATTAGTGGATCTTCAAAACTACTAAATAATTTCATAATATCCTGTTTGTTTATTATCAAATCTTGCTCCATCCTGTATTAGGGAGAAACTCCATAAATTCTCTCGTTATTCATATATTTAAAATATGCCCAAAATTGTCACAATATTCTAGAAAATAAATAATATTAGGAACACAATAAGCAAGGATAAATAAATTTCCTAAGGAACCATTGGACTATGAATTAACTCTATAATGTGCAAGTAAGGGATTTAATTAAATACTTTGGCTTCCTATGACCGACCAAATGAGCTTTATGAAATATCAGATTACAAGGCTAGTCACCAAGTTATAGGGTCCACAAACAAAATAATATTGGCATCATCATCACATCAAACATGACATGTGACATGCAAGGAATGGGCCATGTATCCCAGAGGAACCATCCAATTGGTTAAACAAATTGCGTAACCATCACGCCATGTGAAACTTACCACAACATCATTCAAACCAAATCTCTCATTTCCATGTGTCATTTGAGATTCCATGTGTGCTTCTATGCACACTACCTGATCTAGGGGATCTCCAAACACCAGTGGCATGGAAAAAGCTCAAAATTCAAAGTGGCAAAAAGGTGATTAACTTGACATCATATAAAATTTCTCGTCGCCCTGATTCAAACGATGTGAAAATCACTCCAATCCGTGTCCGGGTGAAGGAGATAGAGGCAGTCAAAGTTGGGTTGACTTTATGTTGACTAGGTAGGATTAACAAAGACACAGTTTGAAATTTCCTGGCAGACAAAATCCGACCAACTCCTTCTAGATTCCCAATGAAATTTTTTCCTGATTAAAATGACTCCTTTGGGAAAAATTCCAAGTTTTCAAAAATAGCCCATTGTTTTATTTAATAAAAATAAATATAAAAAAAAGCATGGCGACCCACCAACCCCACCAACCCCAAATACAATATATATATATATATATATATATATATATATATATATAATATATATAATATATATGTAAGGGTGGGTCACCACCCCCGGCCCCTCCCATGGAACATTGGAAAATGGCACGGGAAGGGTGGACCAACCCTTGGTGTGCGGACCCAACCTTCCACTCACTAACCTCATTGTTAATTAAAGAATTTCACCATGTAAAAGAATGAGGAGGCAGGGTTTGACTGCCCAACTCGCTCCATATTAACTGTACCTTCAACCAATGCACCACAATGGAATTCATGTTAATTCTACAACATTTTGATTATTTAAACACAATTTATCAATGCACCCAAACATAGGAGGTAGTGCACACAGTTCGAGGCAGAATTTTGGAGGAGGGCTGAATTTTCACTTTGTCAGATTTTGACAAATTTTATATGGTTTCAGCATTTCTCGATGCCATGAATGCAATGGCATAGTCAATTTCTTGATCTGAGCAGCGAATTTGCAGAGGACCCAGAGGAGGGAATTTTGAGGAATCTAGGGGGAATCTAAAAGATTACTTGAGCCCAAGATTCTCACATTCTTAGAATTATGAAATTTGACAGTCAATTTTACACTATTCGATGCCACAAATCTGATGGTGTGTTCATATTTTTCATTTTCTCATTATATTTTTTGGCCACTTTTCAATGTGGAGTGTAGGTGTCACCATTCATGTGCGAGTAGCCATTTCAAGAGATTCTGCGTCGTGAGATTGATGGCACGAACAACTTCAGAAGTTTGGCATACTCTTCTTCAGATGGCCCCTAGATGTGAGGTATATGTAGTGTGTTCATGTGCTTATTTTGATATGCATTTTGCTGCACAGATCCTTGTTTGATGTTTGATGTGGGATCTTGTTTTCATACATGCTTCATGATTCCTACTTGATGTGATGCCGTATCATCTATGTGATGTACTTGTTGTCATGATTCGTCATGTTTTGTTCAAGATCCCTTTGTCATCATGTGGATGGGATACTCATGTTTTTGCCATGTATGTTTGCGTTGAGATCCATTTTATGCCATGTTGATGGGATGCTCATCATGCATGAGTTTGTGTCATACTGAAAGGAGTCCTTTTGACTCAGAGTTCCTATAGAGGAACATCTCTTGGAGCCACTCCTGCGTGAGGGAATTTTCATTATATTATAGCAACATCACCTCTTATGTACATCATCACTATTGACAGCACTTAATGCAGCGACTTACAACATCTTGACATCAGGGCCCAAAGACATAGTCCCTCCTGGAAGAACTTTGTTATCAATGGCTTATGTTTTCATGTGTTGATGATTGTCATGTTCTTCTTCTTTATAGCATGCACATGTATTCATTTATGTTCTTTTAAAAATACAATTTAATACATAATGAAAGTAAAAGGTCTTGGAAAGGTCCTTTGTCACACTTGAACCTGGATCACTACCACACTTAATGTCCTTCAAATCATACCATGTTTCATCTGATGATTGGAACAATGTAGCTGAGGGAAAGTGCTATTAGGAAGGCATTAAAATTCATGCATGTCATATCACAATCCATCATTCCTTAATTCTATAATGGTCATATTAACTATAACATGAATGTTATTTATAGTATTAAGTAATATGTAAGTACCTACACCATTTTTCATGGACTACAGTAGAGAATGATAAATCCAATTTGAATATGTTTGACATTTCATTAATATGGTGCTTTTCCCTCGCAAGTGTTGCCAATTTCAAACAAGCATATCATCTTATCCGAGAGGATTTCGACCAAGTGGAATATATTGTTGGAAATGTATCAAACAGAGCTATCCGAGAATGGAATTGATAGATCTTTTTGATTCAACAAAATATCAAAAGTGTTCAATCCACTTTAGCACCATATAATATGGTTATTTCATGATATCAAACATATCTTTTAAAATATTATCTCACGATGACATTTATAACTTCATTTGACTTCGCCTTTTACATGATTGGCATAGGTTGTTTTTAATTACATCAATATATCCATGAAACTCCCACTTTGTCGTTAATGGAAACACCATGAAACATTTAACGTCATTGAAATGGAAAATCTTAAGGACGGATTTTTTTCTTAATGCTTAGAAACCATGCCAATTGTTACTAGTCCCTAATATTTAAGCAACAATTTTTTTTATTATATTTTTTTAAAACTATTCAAAATTCTAATTATTTTATATCATCTTTATAAAATTTTAGCTATTTTTAAGGTAAAATAATTTTATTCTATAAAATTTTTGAGAATCAATTTTAGTGAAAATGGAAATTAGTGAATCTCTTTTTTCAAGAAACCTTGAAAAATAAACCCATCTATCAATATTATGCCATAAAATTTTCCTTGTTAATTTATGTCAATAACATAAGTCCCCCTATCTATTTGTTACTAGACTAAATTTAGGTTTCTCCTTTCGAATACGTACCTTCTCTCTCCCTTTTATATTTGCATTATTTTCCTAATGTATAGTGTCATTTTCTAAATTTAAATATTCTCTCCCCCCTTTAACATAAATGGAAAAGGGTGCTACTGATCATAGATTCTCATTAATAATTCATAATTGTTGATGCACTTTCCTGTGGACCTATTTTCTTGTGAAAGAATTCTCCCCCTAAGAATATGATGCATGATATGTGAAAATCGCCCCTTTGGGAAACTCTCTTCTCGTGAATTTTCCTGCCATCAGAAAGTTGTTCACATGTAGGAATTGTTAGTAAAACTTCTTCATAGATGCATAATGTCATATCCCCTTAAAATAAACCTTGTATGAAATATCACATTCACTTGTCATTTAAACAGATATCTCACTCAAAATGAACTTCTTAACATCTATGGGTTTTTTAGATTCTCCCTTTCCTATATTTATAATATTTTATTATCATTTATATTTTATTTTTATTACTCCTTTTGCAATAACTTCCCTAGTAAATTTCTCCCTCTTCCTAGTATATAAAAATCTTACATTTATCTTCCATAGTATTGTTTCTTCAAGTTCCCTATCTAACATTTATGATCTTTGAAGAAGACTTCACCAATGGATTAGACTTGAGAGGTCATATCTAATATTGGTCCCTCCTATTTCGTTATGCATTCATTGGTGTTCATCCTTGAGTTAATAGTGAGTCCCTTTGCCTTGTATCACTTCAAATTGATTCTGTAATCACGATTTATTTTTACTTCATGATGACCGTCATAATGTTTTGTATTTGTTCTTCATATTGGTAGGAATGGGTAACATGACTTATTGTCATAACTTCTAATTGTATCACCTATACACCTGAGCCTCGGAATTTTATCATATCCTTTATACTTGATATAATCTTCATAGGTTCTCCAATCCATTTCTTTGTGTCCACATTTCACGCATCAGAAATAATTACGAAAAAATATGTTTTGATACGTGGTGGCATGAGGCTAACTTGATGTGACATATCTTCTGAAGGTTTTCTTTATATATGATTCATTTCTTTGTTGATATTCAAAATCTATTATATTTCTTCTTTTGGATCCCTTTAGTGGATTTCTTGCCATGGTGGGCCTCATACTTTTATCATGATTTTCCTTACCTTAGTTAGATGGATCTTGTTGATTCTTGGTGTCATTTTGGTAGTTATCTAAAATGTTGAAATGAACATGCTTGAGTTGATTCATCACCCTCTTGGATTCTTCAAATGAATTGTTTTTGCATCTAAGATGTCCATAGATGACTCTTAACTTCTTGTTCTTTCGAAGCTATTTAGAGATATTTATCTTTTGATGAATCACAACCTTCTTGAGAACCAAGGCCTATTTTGATGAGAGGAGATCTTTACATGCTGAGGATGTGATTGAGAGACTTAGATCCTTTGAAAAGCTTTAAGTTTCATTTGACTTGTTCCCATTCTTCTTTCAAAAGCACAACCCCCTCATCTAATTTATTACAAGGTTCTTACTTTTTTTCCAACTTTTCCAACATAAAATCATTTATCCTTTCTAGTTCCACTTTGAGAGAGACAATGGAATCTACATCTTAATAATTTCTTACAATTGTCGTTCTAGATGGCCTACCATGTTTCTAAGATATTTTATTTATTTTAAGGCACATCTGAGTTTGCCTTGATAATTTAATTCTACTTTATTTTCTTCCATTTCAACTAAATTTTTTTTATCTCACCTCTTTCAGCACGAATCCCACTTTCATTGCTCTCATAATTTATATTTTCGCATTGAGAAAAAATATTTTATTTTTTGCATTTCATCTTTTCTTATGATACTATGGTTTGAATTTCACTTAATTAACACTATTATTTATTTTTCATAATGATATTTATTAGCACAATTTTCTATTATTAAACATTCAATACATTTAAAAGTAAGCTTACCTTTAAATATTCTAGTTCCCTTCTTTAGCTTTCTAATGAACATGGCTTTTGCTTCATCTAATTCATGACTAGAGTCATCTTGATTTTCATGCTGACTTCCTTCCTTAGCTACTTTAAATTTTGTTCCCTTTATTCCTTAATTTTCGATTTCTATCATCATCTCACTTGAAATTAGTGTTATCTAAAGCATATCCATCCTTAATTTTTCCACATATGACAACTCCTCAAGGGTACAAACTTTGGACTCACTCTTAAGTGAAGTGATTTTAATATTTTTCGAACTATATCGGCTTCTTTGATATATTCACCAAGACCTATGATAGAGTTGGAAATGATCTATACTCGAAGAGCATGTGAAGAAATATTTTAATCATCTTTGATTTTCAAACTTCCAAACTAAGATCCAAAATTTTGTAGCTTGGCTTCCTTCACTTCCTTGTCCCCTTTATAATAAATTCTGAGTGTGTCCCATAAAATGAGTTGACTTGCAATGCAATACTTTAGCGAATTTGGTATTTGATCAACCACTCAAGATAGTGTGTTTAGTTATTCCTTTAGACATATAGAAATATTAGGCCAACAATATCATAAGTTCGAGTATTAGGAACTTCATAATATTTCTCTATAAGTACCTATGCATCAACTCCCAATGATATGATGTAAGTTTCCATTTTTATCTTCAATAAAGCATAGGAGTTTCCATGAAATTGAGGAGGCTTTCATGATAATATGGTAGATTTCATCTTCGATGAGATCAAACTTATTGTAAATAATTCTTCCTAAAGAAACCTACTCTAATTGCACTTGTTAGACTAAACATTACACTAAAAGGGGGGACTGAATCAGTGTGATGACAAATTCAACATCTCAAAACCATTTCATCATTAATTGAATATATATTAATGCATTTGAAAATAACATATTTCATAACAGTGAATGCAACTATGCATTAAGTAATACTCATCACATTAATACACGAGAAAAAAATATTTTTCCCTTTTTCAATTTAATTACATATAGTTGTAGGCACCAATCTACTAGAGGTACTCGCCCTTAAAATCTGCAAGCACTCACTTGTAATAGACTATAACCTAAATGAGGCACCACCCTTGAACTTGAGAAAAAACCATCTTACTATAGGACTCAATCTTCTTGAGGAATCAACCTTAATGGAGGCACACACCTTCTTCTTCAATCTAATGTGGACTACTTTTCAAAATATTTCTAACTAGATCCATGAGCATTACAAATAAAATAAGTCTTCAAAAATTGATTATATCACTACTACCACAACATTTTTCCTCAATATATCATAAAATTCTCATTTAGTTGACACCAATGTTATGATAGCTTGTTCATCAGTTAACCTATTCATCAGAACAATTTGTTCATCAATCATGTACCATAACACTTCTTTGAGATCTTGATTTATATATGCCTATGCTTATACTACTGAACGAGTTCCCTTCATAGGGATGATGTAAAAGGGTTGATTTTATTCACATGTTGTTGGAAGTGTTTTACTATGGCAAGGGGATGAGTTGCACTAATGAGAGAGGGATGTATACAATCCCTTTTTGATGAACAAACGTACAATCCCATGAAGGTTGAGTTAACCATGTAAGGCTCAATTCTCCTCTACTAATCAAGGCTAATTTTCATCCATTTTATATCTATGTATATTTATGGGTCACAAGAAATACAACAATTATTATTTAGGAGGTCCACTTGGTTTCTTGAGGGTTGAATGAGCTATTACATCCACTTATAGTAATATAATGAATTTCTATACTAATAATACAATTGTTGCATACAGGTTTTTGAGCCTAAAAATGATTTTTTTTCCATTGCTCCAAATGAAATTCTCACTGTCACTATGTTGGAGCACGTAAAAGTTTCATGCCTTATTTGTATACATAGTCCTTATATTTATATATCAAAATTATATATCTCTTTAATCGCTCTCATTAGTGTTATTTGTATTCTCTGGTTATTATATGAATGAAGTGTTGCTAATTTAAATCATTCTCATGAGCATTCTTACTATATTGTGTATGATACATTAAAATAAATAATAGAATAACACCTACAAATGTGTGTAAAATTTTTTTTTGATGAAAATTCTCACTAAAGATATCATTAAAAACTTAGTCATTGGTTGTGAAATTTGAGGTACTTCCAAAGTGGTATCTTACATGAGTATCAAATAATATTCTTTGATAGTTGTGGGGTATGATTCCATTATATTAGTAACTTCATGACTTCATAAGACAATCATTTTAGTGGGGTAACCTAAACAAGGGTGTGTCAAGGTAGGGAACCCACTCCCATTTGGGAAGGAGAGTCTCCAGAAAAGAGAAGGGAAGAAGAGGAAACCCATAAAATGGAAATGGGATAGAAGAGACACCTAAAAAGGATGTTCAAACATGGGGGATAAGAAAAATCATTCATTCAAAAACTTTCCTATAGCTCTAAATGATTTGGCTAAGGGCCAAAAAAAGGTGGTGGGTCTAATAATAAGGACAAAAAACAAAGGGGATTCCATCGAGAAGGATATTGTTATGGACATGGGTCTAATAATGTTGTAGGAATCCATACCCATACTAGCATGCAAAGTTATTAACACTTATACAATAGAGCACCCAATCCTAACATTCCTTAGTTCATACATTAGATGACATAAGAAGAGATAGACAAGATGAGTGAGGGTATCACTTATGTGGATTATTTCGAGGAGTATAGAGAATTGAGATGTTAGTTTCAAGTTTTTATGAGTTTCACATATTTCTTCCACCTTCGAATAAAATGCAAGCCTAAGGTATATTAGAAGGCTTTGAGGGAAAATATGACCTATAGAAAACATTATGAATGGTGACAACTCCTTGTTTTGATGGGTCATCAAAGCGCTTAGTGAAATCATGGGTCCAAAGGTTGAACAAATACCTATAGTTACATCAAATTACCGAGGTCGATGCCATTAGGTTGGTGACATTACATCTATATTGGGATGCACATGAGTTATGGTATGATGGGTTAGTGACCATGGATGATGCCAACATCACCTCATACACTTTGTTTAGTTAGAGGCTCCTAAAATGATTTGACAAGAAAGATCCAAAGATAGACAATGTGGAGGCATCTATTTCAAAGTTTCATAGATTACGAGTTATGGTTATAGACATTTCAGACAATTTACTGGTGATTCTATTTATGGACGGGTTGTGTGGGCCTCTTCTTGCTTAGGTTAAATATTATTAACGTAACACTCTTCATGATGCAATGACACAGCTAGGGACATGAAGGATGTTGTTTATAAGGGAAAATTTCTTTTGAATCTTTCCTTCCCCTAGAGGAGCAAAGAAGTCAAACCTATCCAACAAGAAGGTACTAGGAAATTGAATTTAGATGAGAATACCAAGAAGAAGTTGAGAAAGAAGAAGCTTTATTTCAACCACTAGGAGCCTTGGGCACTAGGGCACATGTGTGTGAGAAAATACAAGGTGTGAAATTCGCAATATATTGAGGTGTACTCAAAGAGTGAAAATGATGAGGATATAGTACTAGAGTAGGCAAAAGGCTAAAGACACCAGACATTTGAAGGTTAGACATCGTAGGCTAGGGGGAAGCCCCTATTATTTCATCCATGTGAGGATTCCCTAAGTATCATACTTTCAGAGTCAGGGGAGTTTTGGAAGGACACAAGGTGACAATCTTGATTGATGGTGGGGCTTCCCATAATTCCATATATACATCCTTTATTGATCGAAGAGATATTCCAATGAAGGAGTTTGGTGGCTTTGCAGTTGTTATACCTGATGGCCGTTAGATGGACTACACCAAATATGTCCCGAAGCTTAATCTAGTTATTTGGAATTATACAGTAAAAAATGATTTCTTCATTGTCAACGTGCCTAACACCAATGTGGTGTTAGTAGTTTAGTGGCTCTATTACATTGGGACATACACTATTAACCAAAGGAATATGTAGATGGAATTCACTAACATGATGGATCGCAAGAAGGTAGTCTCGAGGCCCATGCACTAAGATCCACTAAGGATAGTTTCATCAAAGAACATGGATATAGTGTTGTGGTGGGGTGACATTGCGCTGGAAGTCAAGTGCTTCATTATAGATAGCAAATAGCTAGAACGACCTCAACATCATCCAAACGACATTCATGTACTACTCTTTAAACACCAAAACATTTTCTTTGACATTCCTCCAGGTAGACCACAAGATAGAGGTTTTGAATATGTTCATTAGAGAAATTTTGAGGTAAAAAAATGGGCCTCCTATGGAATATTATAATATAATAGTAGAAGCAATAAAATAAGATTAGATTACATCATCCAATTCTAGAGGGAAAAAGGAAAATACTACTTTTTCAACTCGTATTTTCAATTTTTTTTTACTACTTTTACTCAAATTTCGAGCATGATCACTCATTGGATGTAGTGTTTAATTTTGCATCCAAGGTGTACCCATGATGCATACTTTTGATATACACTTCTATAGGAAAAATAAGAAATACATGAAAAAATGTGATTGCAATCACATTTTTTCTTGTATTTCTCATTTTTTTGTAGTAGCATCCATCGAGAGTACACAACATGGGTACTCCTTGGATGAGGAATTGAATTATGTGTCCAACGAATGCTCCTGCTTGAAATTTTAGTAAACCCAAAGTGAGATAAGTTGAAAATATGAATGGAAAAAGTAGTTTTTTTAACCCTTTTACTTTTTTACTCCAAAAATGGTGAATGATTCCCCATGGATGACATCATCATATTGAATCCTATTGGTTCTTATAGAGTTTATTTTGGTTGTGAATTTTAGTTTTGAGGAAAATTTTAGACCTGAAACTCTCTTTAATGATAATGTTGGAGGAAGGAGTAGAAGTCGTCATTACCAAACCATATTGACATGTCAAGGTCTACAAATATGGTATTGAGAAGGCCATTACAATGTTATTGAGGTTGGGTCATATTAGGCATAGTTCCATTTCATTCACTTCTTCAGTGTTGATGGCTAAGAAGAGGGATGATACCTTGTGCATGTGAATTAAATATTGATCTCCCAAGAATATGGAAATCAAAAACCAATATCCCATCCAAAAAATAGATGGGTTAAAGGATGTGATAAGGTGGACCTAATATTTTTCAAAGATATATCTTCATTTAGGCTATCACTAGATCTAGGTTCAGTGACCTTTAAGGGAATTTTGAGGTCTAAAATGGGCCTCCTAAGAAAAATGTACAATCAAAATAAAATTTTTAAGGACCAGTAGGATTCAAGATGATGATGTCAACCATGGGAGATGATTCACCATTTTTGAAGTAAAAAACTAAAAATAATAAAACAATAAATCTACCTTTTCAACACGTATTTTCAACTTATCTACCAAAGGTTTTACTCAAATTTTATTTGTTGGATTCCAAACATAATTTCTGATGCAAGGAGTACCCATGTTGCATACTTTCGATTGACCCCGCTACATGAAAAACGAGAAATACATGAAAAAACGTGATTGCAATCACATTTTCCATGTATTTCTCATTTTTCGTGTACCAAGGTCCATCAAAAGTATGCAACATGGGTACACCTTGGCTGAGGAATCAAATTTTGCATGTAATGAGTGTTTCTTCTTGGAATTTGAGTAAACCCATAGGTATATAAGATGAAAATACGAGTTGAAAATATATTTTTTTTCTTTTTTCCCACTAAATTTTGATGATGTAATCTAATCTTATTTTATTATTTCGAATATTATTTTATAATTTCCTTAGGAGCCCCATTTGAGACCTCAAAACTCCTCTAATGAGTATATCTCAAATATTTTCTTCAAGTGCCACTATGGGCACAACCAGTTTCTAGCTATGTCGTTTAGGCCAACAAGCACCCACAAATTTTTAGTCATGGATGGACTATGTATTCAATAAATAATTATGGAAGTACTTGTTGGTATTCTTTGATGATATACTTCTCTACAATAGGACTTGGGAGGAACATCTCGAACAATTGGATGAGTCATTTGGAATTCTGGAGGAATAAAAACTCTACGTAAAGGAATCGAAGTGTGAGTTTGGAATGAAAATGATGCTCTACATAGGTCATGTGATTGAATAGAATGTGGTGCAGTTCACTAGGAGAAAATCAGAGTTATTTTTAGGTGGCCTACTTCATAAAATGTGTCTGAGTTGAATATCTTTCTCATTATTCTCACATACTATAGGAAGTTTGTTAACGGGTTATCGTAGCTAAAAATGCATTTAACACGCCTCACTAAAATGGGTGCTTTCAACTGTTTCGATGGCGAACATGAAACCTTTGAAAATATGGAGAGGTGATGAGTTCATTCCCTATGCTACCATTTCCATATTTCACCCAACCATTTTTGTTGCAATGTAATTCTTCAAGTACAGGAGTAGGATTACTTTTGATCCAAAATCAACTCCCCATAGTGTTTGAGAACTAAAAAACTAGAGATTATGAGTGATATTATTCAATTTATGAAAAATAGATGTTAGCCAGTATGCATGCATTCACTAATTTCATATAATATATTGTGGAGAATAGGTTCAAAGTAAGGACAAATCATAATAACTTGAGGTTTGTCAAGGAGTAAAAGGACTTGAGTGAGAGACAAAAAAAGTGGATGAATAAATTGTAGTGCTACGACATTGAGATTGAGTGTGTTAACGGGGTGAATATTTTGTAACATATGCCATTTGGATGATGCCACCCACTCTCTGAGTCATATAGATGACAGACGATTGGAAGTCTCTACTACTGGTAGAGTATTCCAAAAACAAATTCACTTGTGAAATTTTGGAAGAGTTAATACATGATGACATATATCAAGTCATGGATGACATCATTTACCACAAGAACCGGATCTATCTGGTACTAGAATCATAACTGAATGAGAGAATTATGCAGGAACCTCATATCTCACCTTTTGCAAGACACATTGGAAACTTAAAAACCTATAAGAAAAATAGGAAGAGGTTCACTTGGAAGGGCCTTAAGATGGATGTGTTGAGGTTTGTGAGTGAATGTATCATTTACTAGTAGAAAAATGTTGAGCATACTCATATGGTGGATTTTCTATAACCACTCCCTATCACAAAGTATAAATTAGAGAGAAATTATATGGATTTTATCACCGAGTCACCTTACGTATAGGGTAAAGACTACATTTTGTTTTTGTGGAATATCTTACAAAGTTGACACAATTCTTTTCCATATGATCTAAATATTTAGCAACATAGGTGGCCAAGTTGTTATTCAGGGAGGTCTTCTAACTACATGGGTTGTCAAAGGCCATTATGAGAAAAAAATATAATAGATATATGGATGGCTTCTAGCAAGCGTTATTTGGACTTGTGGGGAATAAGCTAGAACCAAGCACTAGTTACAATTGATAGATTGATGAATAGACCGAGATAATCAACAAGTGAATGGAGGGACACTTGAGAAAGTATGTATATCAAAAATAGAAGGACCGTTTCGATTGGTTACATCTAGTGGAGCATTGTTATAACAAAAATTTCCACATGTCCATTGGCATGATTCACTTTAAACAATTATATCAATATGATGCCCCAACATTTTCAGATTTCATATTTGGGAATAATCCTCTCCCTCTATCATAAGGATTGGTTTTAACAGAGCCATCATATCCTATGAGTATTCAAAAACAACATGGAGTTGGCTTAGAATCAGCAAAAAGCGTATTAAAAAGAGCACAAGATAGAGTGTTTCTTTGAAGTGAGAGACAATATAATTCCGTTTTCAACACCACTGGTAGTCATTGCTCAAAATAAAGGAGGCAGAAAATTTTAAACCTAGGCTTTGTGGGCCATATAAAATCATGAGATGATTTGGGGAAGGGGCCTATCAGCTTGAGCTTCCTAAAACATGTAGAATTCATAATTTCTTCCATGTTTCTTGGCTCAAAAATGCTTTGGAGTAGCATTTAGTTACTTTTGTTGAGATCCCACCTTTGGAAGAGGAAGGAGAGATAATTTTGGTTCTAGAGGAGATTTTAGAGACTAGGGAGGAGAAGTTGAGGACTAAAACCATGAGGGAGTACCCAGTGAATTTGAGGTATTCAGTTGTAGCGGATGCCACTTGTGAAGGTGAAAAAGTGCTCAAACATCTGTAGCTAAAGTTTCTTAAGCATATGTAATCCTGGGTGGGTAGGATTGTAATGTCCCCAACCACTTAGGAGTCATACAATGAGGTTCATATAGCCTAATAAGTTCATGTATGCTAAGATAAGGAAAAATTTAATCAAGGCAATATGATTCACCCAGGGAAAACATTACAAATGTTAAAGGAGTGAAAAAGGGGACGTATCCTAGGCTAATGGGAAGAAACAGTGAATTTATAAAGTGAAAAGATCCTAAACTGAATTTATAAAATAAAAAATGGAAAATGGAGAAAAAGTGGCCACTATGTTATAAAAGTTGAAAAGTGAGGAGAAACTCCTCATTCTATCACTTTCCATTTCAGAAAAAGGGATTTTGGAGGGAACACTAGGGTTTGAGAAACCCTATCTTCCATTTTTAGATTCGTTGTTGAAACTGTACACCCTGGATGGTCTAGAGAACAGAATTAGTATGACTTATCCATTCTAGTACCAGGAAAAGGAAGACTTGCAGAAGATAATGGAGATACAAAAAAAAATTATTATTTGATTTTATTTTCTAACATTTCGTTTTCTATGAGCTTATTTATAGGAATTGTATGTTGAAGGAAAAGGATCAAAGGTGAACCCTATTCTTGTGAGCCATAGGTTGTACTCTTTTTGGGGGTTGAAGCACTAATTTTAAACTCATATAATGGTCACATTTCACTCAATAATAGGTAGATATTTAATGGTTTAAATGGGGCCTAGATACTAGTGCTTATATTGTTGAACGAGTTCCCTTCAAAGGGATGATTCACACCTAGTAGAAGGGTTTAGTTTATTCTCTTGTTGTTGTATGTGTTTTACTATGGAAAGGGGTTGAGTTGCACTAACTATAGAGGGTCATATAAACTTACTTATCGAAGAACAAATCCTCCATCCATTGAAGGATGAGTTGATCCTGTAGGGGTTCATTATCTTCTGCTAGTTAAGGACAAATATATCCATTTTCTATCTTTGTATATCTATGGTTCAAAAGTAACATTATAGATGTTGTACAAGGGGTTTATTTGTATTCTTAATGGCTAAGTGAGATATTACATCCACCTACAGTATGAGAATGCATTTCTCTACTAATATTGAAATTGTTGAACAGAGGCTTATGAGCCTCAGACTAAAGTTTTTTCCATTGCTCAAAAGGAAATCCTCGCTGTCACCATGTTGGAGGCTACATAGGTTCCATGTTTTATTCATATGCACAATCTTGATATTAGTTTATATATATGGAATATATATCATTTTAATTTTTCTCATTAGTGGTATTTATATTCTCTAGTTATTATATGAGTGAAGTGTTCCTAATTTAAACTATAGTCATGAGAATTATTAAGGTGCTACGTGCAATAAATCAAACTAAATATGAGAAAAACATGTAAAATAGTTTGTTAACAAACTATTTTATGAAAAATCTCACTAAAAATTTCATTAAAAACTCAGTTAGTGGTTGGGAAATTTTAGGTAATTTTAGAATGGTATCTTACATCCCTTGCCATGTGATCTGGTCCTAGATTCCATGGAAAAAATGAATTTAAAATCATCATGACATCATCCCTATAGTGTGCCATGAATGGACCATGTTTCACTAAGAAACCATTCGATTGGTCAACCAAACTACCCATTCATCATACTATGTGGCACCTGCCACATCATCATGCACACAAAATCTCTCACTACCATGTGCCATTAGAGATTCCACATGTGCTTCTAGTCACACTTCCTTTTCATTTGATGTGGGTTGACATCCTTTCATAGGCTTCGTTGTGTCATGCACTAATTGGATCAACATGTCTAAGGGTAAGCAATATGTGGAAGGAATTAAAGTTCATGCATATCATATCACACCCCATCATTCATTAATTCTTCAATGGTTAGGTTGAGATTAAGATGCTTGCTCCTTATTTTGTTAAGTACTGTGTAAGTCATTGTGCCATTTTTAATGGATTTCAACACAATATTATATATTTGATCTGAAGATGCTTGAAATTTGATAAATTTGAAGCTTTTCATAATAAATTTGGTGTTTTTTCCTCATTATAGTTATCATATTAAAACTGATATATATTTTTATCTAGGAACATTTTAATCAAGAATGATATAATGTTGGAAATGTCCCTAAGAGGATTATCCACTATTCCATCCATACTCCATTCGAAAATAATAAATTCAATGAAAATTAAGTAAACTTTGAGTCACTTTGACGCGATTTAATATGACCTTGTCAAGATATTGAACTTATCCTGGAAAATACTATCAAACCATGCCATCAATAGCTTCATTTGGCTTCCCTTTTGACATTAATGACAAAGGCTATCATCAATAAAAAAAGTATGTCCAAAACTTAAGAAAAATACTTGGGTTACATTAAGGATAAGAGTACAAAATTTGCATGAATATATTTTCCTTTGAATTTTCTCCCAGTTCGAACCCATGTTCCTTTATTACTAAGATTTTGACTCTAAAGATGATGTTTCTAAACATACTTGGATGTAGTCTTCTGATGTGGTAAATTAACTCTTTCTTCTTCTTCCTCTTGGGGCTAATGGCTGATTGGATCATGTAATATTTCATAATGTTGATGCAATCATTTGTGTAGATATTTCTTATCAATTCTTGTATCAATTCTCTCAACTATCTTTTAAAACCTTTTATTGTATCATTTATAGCCTTTATTCCTAGAGGAGTAGCTAAGAAAAAAATCCTAATGTACTTCTGAATTAAATTTTCCTATGCTGTCCTCATTTCTTTTGATGTAGCATTTGATTTTGAAGATAATGAAATGTTTTATTGAACTTGTTTTTCCATATCATAGCTCATAGGGAGTCTTGTTACTATTTACTCTACTATGGTCTTAATTAAGTATTCTTATTCTTATCTGAATTGCTTATGTGAAAAAGATATTTGGTATTTTTGAGTCATCGATCATTATTCTTTCCATTTCTTGAAAATTCCTATTTAGTCTCTCATTGATTTTGCTGAAGGGTTTTTTATATTGAAAATTGTCTCTTAATCTTGATGTCTCTCACAAAAATCTTTGAGTTCATGAGATATGAATTGGCTTCCTCTATCTCATTTTAAGCACATAACCTTTAAGTACATTTCATTCTCAACATGTTCTTTAAAGATGTTAAAATTATCAAATTCTTCAAATTTCTCTTTTAGTAAACCAACATACACTCTAGTATAATTATTAAATATTATCATGAAGTATTTATCACCTCATGGAGTTTGAGCTCTTGTGGGTGAAAAAACATATGTATGAATAAGGTCTCGATGTATTGTTGTTTTGTTTCCCTTTACCTCGAATTAAACATATGTTTATCTTTAAAATTAACATTACCTGCAAATAGTATTCTCTATCTTTGAGATCTTGGGCATATCTTGTATTACATATTTTTTCTTATATTAACGAGCTTATCAAAGCTTATATGACCTAGCCTCTTGTGCCATAACAAATTCCCATCCATTTTTCCCATGTAGTAGCTCTCTTTGACATTACCTGATATTTTAATTAGCTTCACCAATTTTTTACCTAAATTTTCCTTCTTTACTCCACAACTATCTAACTGAAATACAACATCATATTTTCTCACACATTTGGCTGACACCTAAAATACTATGTTTAAGAACCTCTACATAAAATACATTATTAGCTTTGGTCTTTCCATTTTCCAAAGAAGTTGTCCCTTTACCCATTATTCCTTCTACAACCATTCCCAAATGTAAATGTACCTCCTTTGTCTTCATTTATACATACATCTTTTATGTTATCTCTTGTCATGTGCTTTGAGAAACCATTATGAAAGTGCCATTGATTTCATTAATTTGAGCATAGAGAGAAAATCCACACAATTCTACATTATTATGATTCTTGCTCCATAGCTTAGTGAATTCTTCTTTCCTATCTTTCTTATAATAATTTATCATCTTGCTTCTACACTAGTTTTCCTTATGTCCAAATTTATTGCATACATAGTAATGATATTCATCCAAGAGACAAGATAATGCAATATTATTTCAAGCATAGGAATTTCTAGATCTAGGAATGAAGAATTTATCAAATCTAACATTTATATTTTTGATATATTCATAGGCTATACAATTTATACCCTTGAGACCAAAATTATTACATGAAAAATTGTAGCCATAAAATATATGTAGGTACCTTGGTGTGAAGAGTATTTTTGAGCATATTAATATTCAAGCCATTCTTTTTTTTCTTTTTTTAGAGGGTTCGCACTGCTTCTTACATTCACCATTATGATTTTTGGGACTGATATGATCTTTTTTTTGTTGGTTTTGGGATTCATTCCTTTCATTGTTATACTAGTTTCTTCATCGTTTGAGCACATTAGAATAGCTCTTGGATTCCTCTACAATTTATGTGTTACATATGGGTTACCCTTTGACAACCTCATGAAATTATTTGTATCCAAGTCCTATCCTGATCACTAGTGATGTATAATTATTGGGGATATTATTTATGGTTTCAGACTCCTTTTCATACCTTATATTTATATGAATTTGAGCCTTCATTTTCTCTGTACATTTTCTTAGAGAAATAAACTCCTCGTCTAATATTTCACAATTCTATTATTTTTCCTTTAAATAATTTACCATAATTTCTTCTATTTAACTAGCCTCTTCTAGGTAATTTTAAAAAATTATTCTTGCCTCATCATATTTCTAAACCATTCAAATTCCTATTCTAAAATATGATTTGAACTGATCAAAAATATATTCTACAATCTAATCTTAGGCATTCAACATTGTATTCTACCCTCCAAAAAGTACTCATACTCACTATAACTTCCTCAATTTGTTTTACTATGTATTTATACTCATTATAACTAAACCCATGGCATAGACCCATGGTATTCATATTGAGGCCTACAACACCTTCAGCCACATAATGTTCATCATGTCTTTCATTCACCAAGTAATTTATATCATTTGTTATTGTTTCTACATTATCCAGACATTAAAAATTGGAGGAAACTCCTTTTACGTTTCAAGTACTACATAAATATGAACCCTAATCATGATAGATAACCTGAGCCACACAATTTTATAAAATACATTACAATATTCATAGTTATTATAGTTACATGCTTCTATAATTTCTCATTAGTTAATTCCAAATCTTGCAGACAGATAATAGATCCCATAATGAAGGCCATGACAAGTTTTAAACATTTAGGGAAAATAATAAATTCATCCATAAGACAAATAACATAAGTTTAAGGAATGGCCTTTCAAAAATTCCTCATTCATATATATGCTTCATTTACTTTGACGATTGATTTTACTCTATAGATTATGAGAATCATTTCTTGCACTCATTGTCTCGACAAAGAAGAATCCAAAGAGGATAAAATAGGGAAACTAAAGAAAATAGTGAAGGAAAAGTTCAGAAAAGCATTCTTTCTAGAGATGGATTGTATCATGAATATATTGGTGGCCTTTAGTTGGTTGGTCCTATGCATGTATGTTATCTAAGTCCCTAAAGAGTTTTTTTTCACTCTAATAAACACCCTCCAAAATGTTGCTCACACATGAATTTTGGAGCATATTAAGGATCTTACGATCTATATCTCTATGATTACTCCATGGTAATTTGATGCTTTGAAAAGAATTTAAGTCTTCTTCCTAGTTTTAAATTGTCAATTCACTTAAACTCACATGCACAATTTTTGATAGGTTCATTATAACACTTCCTTTATGCAGGCATTAACAAGCATAGCAACATTAGCGAAGATAGTTCTTATGGATTTTTCAACTCATGACGATAGTTAGTGTGCACTTTAATTGGCATTATTCCTCACTTTGGTTGTGTTCTTACTTTTACTACAGAACGTTTCCTCAACTATCTCATTTGCACACTTCCGCTTTCATAAGTGTCACTTTTACATTAACGGTTCTCGGTTTCTCTTGTTTACACTCTAATGAGTGAAATTTCCATGTTATTATCACTCTGACATGTGCCACTTTCATGTTTGTTCACATTTTGTAAGTGTTCTCTCATGTTTTTGTCATGTCGCAAGTGTTGCTCTTATTATTTTCACTCCTACATGGTCACACCTTTTCACATCAACAAATTTTGTTTTGGACCACTCTCCTACATTATATGGTCTTATATATCATTATAATATTTTTTAGAAACATTCCTACATCTTAGTACACCATTTTTTCACACTCATCATTGTTGACATAGCTTGTGTTATAAGTGTCGTTTCAACTGTCGCACTTTGAAATGATTGTCATTTCGTTGTCATTTCAAGGTGGTGTTGTTATTTGTTGGCATTATGTATATTCTTGGCATTTATTTATGGTTTTTTTGTGAGATCCAAGTTTGAGTCATGTCTGAATGTATTTCTCACTTTTACTTAGTAGATCCCACAATTAACTAGTTTGGAACCATTCTTTTTCATTTAGCCCAATCCAGGTTGTGAAGACATAATAACTCTTACCAAGTGTGAATCTAAAACTATCCATGGGCCTCAATGAAACAATCCTACTCCTAAATATTGGGGCAATAAGCCCCTATCAATATTTCCCAAAATCTGTTGCTCATTATGATCCTCCCAAGGGGAGTTACTTTACCCTTCGTACTCATACTAACTCACTACACTAAATTTTGGTCACTTTTTCCCTACATGGAACATAGAACATTCCTAGAAAACATCATGGACCTCTTTCACCCTTTTGTAGAGGCAAACAATGCAATGTAAAGTTCTTCTTATCTTTCCACTATAGTGAAAATTATCCTAGGCTAAGTGGCTTCATTCCTATGGCCTACCTCGATGAAAATCACACTGCAAAAGGTTAATTACCCACTTTTGGGTAAAAATGCACTAATCTATGATGAAAATCACATTAAAAATTAATAGTGACCTCGTGTTGAATAAAATTGCACTCTCTCCCAACCCTCTTCCTCCTTTGAGTGCATTGTGCACTCCTAAAGGCTCAAGCTTCACCCATCCCCCTTCCCCAATGCAATTTTCACCCAAGCTAGGCTTAACCTCATCATATAGACTACATTGAATAGTAGGCAAGGTTGAAGGAAACCTCCCCTCTACCTTTCACCAGTCAAACGACACTCTCCTTGAATTCTTCTTTCCCTTTGAGTGCATAACATAGTGTTTAGGGCTAAACCTTTCACCTTCCCTCCTTCCTACTGCACTCATGCACCCTAAGAATTACTTTTTCTATTATTTTAAGTAGCAATAGTAGGGAATGCATGAGGAGGCCTTCCCTCACCCTTGACTTGTCAAACTGCATTTTTAATCACTACTCTCTTTTCTTTGGAGTGCATGGCACAACCATGAAGCATGACGCTTTCCACCTTGTCCCTTCAGCTTCCCCGTATGTGCTAGACCAACGATAACTCTTCCTCATAGTGCATGGTGTAGTAAAAATCAATATTGGATCCCTCCAAAGACACTAATGAATTTTATTGTTCCCTCTCAATCATGCCTACTTATGTTAACCCTATCATAGGCTTATCATGAGCAGATCATTCCATGAGCTAGGTAGTGATAGAATATATGTGTTTAAGATTGATATTACCTCATCATGAATTATTTACATTCATAGTATTACCTTCCAAACAATACAAGGTGATACCCAAGAGCATATAGCAAGAAGAAAGTATAGAGAAACACCTACAGAGAAGAACCACTAAGAGAACAATCATGAATACATGAAGCAGATCATGGACAAAAGTGGAAACATGACATTGCGTGATGACACAAAGGATTTTGATCTTGATCAAACATGCTTTGGAGGGTGAAGATGAAAAAAAAGTCATGAATATGAAGCATAGATCAGATCTACCATAAAAAATGCAAGATGAAGCAGCAAGGAAGATGAATTGGTATTCCCACCACATCATGAAGTCCATGTCATCATTGTCAATTTGTAAATTGTACAAGTGTCATAATAATGTTCAACATGTGTCCGTTGTCATGCCACATGATCATGTGGAATGTAATGAAGTATTCTTAAGAAAACATCAAAATGTACTATGTGGAAGTCCAAGAGTCATACGTGGAATATAAAAAGTCACTTCGTCATATATGGAAAAAATATCTTTAAGAGAAGTCCAAAAGTCATTTTCTTTGAGTTGTTTATAATTCCAAATAACACATTAGATGTCCAAGAGTCATGAGCTTACATCAACGGTCATGGGGAAATGAAAGGTCATTCCCCTTTTTATAAAACAAACCTCACAACTCAAAGAAAATGATTTTGTAGGTTTAGGCTTTGGAGAGCTATTCTTGGTTTCTCTACCTGGCATAGGAGAGAAAACTAATATTTGGAGAAGAAAGAAGTGACTTAATGTTCCACTACTGGAACTAGTTCCTCATCATTGCAACTATGT
Source organism: Pinus taeda (assembly GCA_000404065.3). NCBI lineage: Eukaryota > Viridiplantae > Streptophyta > Pinopsida > Pinales > Pinaceae > Pinus > Pinus taeda. Next base: position 9,062 of record APFE030566894.1, on the reverse strand, counting down.
ACTTAGATCTTTCACCTAATTGAAATTGAATGAGACAACACATTTTCATGCATGTATCGCAAATGTTTTAGGACTATTCTTGGTATGTTTATGATATATTATTTGTTTATATGTACTAGAGAAATTAAAATATTTTGGTGGCTTTGGTACTTACCATGTTGAATGTGTGTTGTATTATCTTTACAATCATTATGTGAACTATTTCGTTAATGAATATTTTTATGCTCCAAAGTGTCTCTCTTAGGTTAGTGCTATTACTTCCTTCTAGAGACTCACTTTTTCTCTCCTTCTCATGAAGGTCTCGTTTTATACATTGAAACCAATGTTTCATAGTGTCAACCTACTTTCTATGTAAAGCTTTATGTATATAATCTCTCATGTTATCTGTTAAAACTAAGACGAACCTTTTTTATGGTGGTTGGGTCAACACTTTGGATGGGGCTCCTACTCCAAATGGTGTGAGGTATAATTGGGAATTAACATCAAGGAGACACCTCATGTGTTGGCTCCTAATATTTATGGCAGTAAATATCCTCTTCATTGTAAATAAATGTTAGGTCTATTTACTTAATTGAGTTCAAACTGATTTATCTTCATCCTCCATTAAACGAGAATATTCCACCTTAATCGATTTATCTAATCATGACAATCGTTATTCAATGTATCATGTTCCCACTAGTATATATCCTGATTTTTTTTTAATCGATTGATCCTTATGACTTATCAATTCAATATGCAGGTACTTGTCAATCAGTGGAGTGACTTCATCCTCTGTTGAAGGTTATTTCAAGTGCTCATTTTCTTGACAACATTTCTAAATATGATTATATTTCTTTTTCTTTCTAAGGTTCTCATTTGAATTTCACACCATTAATTGAAAATTATTTCTCTCAATTATTTCAAGATCATTAAGAGGAATGTTTTGAATTTCATTATCCAATCTATCATTAATCTGAAGCGTCTTGCTTAGAAAGCCCATTTACTAAAAGTAAGTTCCAATCTCTCATGATGATTGCTAACCAAGACAATATGAGTGCAGGTATATTCACAAGGAGTCACCAACATTTTTTTTCTTATGTTTTTCATCGAAAAGGTAAGGTGGAAGGTTGGGTAAAGTCGGTAATGTGACACATATTTCTTCCTTTGAGAAATACCTTTAATGTTTTGTGCAATATTTTCAATATTTTATCTCTGTTTTTTAACATTCTTATATATGGGTTGTAATTTCCTTTATCTTTCTTTTTACAGGTCAGGAAAAATAGTGGTGGATTCATTGGAAATATCATTACACTTAGCCCTAACTATTATTAGGTTATGAGTACGTCTATTTGTATTTAGTTTCCTTTACTATTCACCTACCTTTTATCTTGCTCTCCATGTAGTTTTTGCATCTGTTTTGTTTTGTTTTTTTTTATTTTACATGATATTTTTATGTTCTACCTCCATTTTGTTGGTTATTTTGGTTTTGTTTCATTGTTTTGACATGTATTTTTTATTTTTTTTTGTCTTAATAAGGCTTTTCATGAAAAAATTCTCTTGTTTGGCTCAAAATACAATGTAGCAAAAATATGAAAAGGAAAATTGTGATGATGAACAATGCATGGGTAATCTATTACCACTTCTCTACCTCGAGTTTGTATATCTTGAAAATCCATGATTTTTGAATGGAAAATACAATCCACTCGAAGAAAGATCCTTTCTTCAAACTATAAAAGCCATATCTACTCTGGGATCCTCATGCCCGAACTCAGTATTGTAAGTAAATAGTCTCTTTCTTTTCACTCTAGTCAAGTAGAGAAAAGACAAGGGGAAATTAATTAGCAAGAAAACTAATATCATAGGTTTATAAATACTTGTCTAAATGGGAAACCTCCTCCTTTCTCAATAAGTGCAGATCCCTATTCCATATATTGAAAATAATAAGTGTCGAAGCACATCCTATTAATTAAAAAAATAAGGGGTAAAAGAAAAGAAAGGCTTCATGCGTAGGGAGGTGAAGCAAGTGACATTTTTCGGGTACTTTCCACATTCCCTGATTGTGAAGAAATGCTTCTTCTCCTATAGTGATTTCATTGGGGTACTGTCAAGGCCAAGTAGAAGCCAAGAAACACAAAAGATGAAACTAATGCTCTGAATATCTTAAACTCATTTTGCATAGTACCCTCTCCTCTATCAAAGCAATTATTATTTGGCAAGCCTTGATATGTGTTTAAATGAGTAAGGGAATGGAGGGGACTATATCTCTAACTAGTTTAAGTATGGAAGCGAAGGTAATCCATAAGATGAATCAATACTTTCTAAAAGACTGAGACCTTGCACTTAGAGAATTAAACCTAAACAAATAAGTTGGAGTTCTACCAGTGTGTCTTCAAGTGTTGTTGCTTCAATCAACATGGTCCAATTTTTTTCTCGAATTTTTGAGCCTACTAAGGATATTATGATCTATCATCCTATGATTAATCCATGGTAAGTTTATGTTGGAAATAATATTGAGAGGGTGGGTGAATCAGTATTATCAAACTAATAATTTTTTATTTTCATAATCAGATCCATATACGCTACTTTAATTAAGGGAACTCGCATGTGCACGCAACTGTGTTAAGTGAAACTAGCGTATATCCAGCAAACTTATGATTAATTCTTCATATATTGATCTTTAATCAGTGCATCAGAACCATACAAATAGTAACCAAGTGCAGTAAAAATAGAACATATCATCAAACATAAAAAACACACATGAACACCAAGATATAAGGTGGAAACCAAATGTGGGCAAAAACCACCTGCTACAATCATCTCTGTCTTCTTTTAATAATAAGAGAATTCTATTTACAATTTTTGTACTGGTGCAGTCTTATACCAGTATGCATGCTTCTACTTGCAAAAGGCTGTAACCTTCTCTCGCTCTCCAGCTTCTATGGGAGGGTTCTACAAGCCCCTAACTCTTGTACTAGATGATATGTTTACTAGTGCATAGGTGCCAGGCTACAGAAGGAAACAACCTTCTCTTTTATTCTATGGATCACGTTCATTAATTTTTATACTGGATCCATCAACAACATCGTTCAGTCATCAAACATATCTACATCAACCAAACTCCTTTTGAACCAACAACAACCGAATCAATCAATCACTCTGATCATTGAGAATGTTGTCACCAGAATGTAGTAACCAATAACCCAGAACACTACAATAGCAAATAGAAGCAACTAAAACATATTTTATAAGGTATACGCTACTTCTATGTGTCGAACCCACGTGCATATGAACATTCCTCAAGGAGAACCTACGTACATATCTATAAATGAAATTTACAATGCATACATTGTATCGATTTGCAAAACCTGTGTGTGTGTACACACATTTTCTAAGGTGAACCTGCGTACAAATCTGTAAATGATGACTTAAATATTACAAGAATTCCAGACTTCAGTCATACATAGATCATCACATTTACAGACTACAACATGCGCCAGTTATTGAAATAAATAATCAAACAAGATAAAGATGATTCTCCTCAAGTCTTAAGATCCTGATACATCATTAGAAGTTATCCTTCATGAAGCACTAAGGTTCATCCTTGGTTCAGATCCAACAATGCACCTTAACCCAATAACCTGCATACTAGATCTCACCCTTCATCCAACATTCAATTTCTTGAGTACCTTTGCCTAATGATATTCTCCTCCTTTTATAGTTTTAGGCCTTTCTCAATGTCATGGACCAAAACCATTTAGTATCAATATCTTGGACCAAATACCTAGGGTCAATACCTTGGATCAAATACCTTAGAGCAATACCATGGATCAAAATACCATGGACCAAATAATTTGGACCAAAAATTTAGTTTTTCAAGGTATACGTGCCTTTCCTTCTATGAAAGTGCATCTATAGGTATACACGCCTTGAATAGAGTGAACCTGCATGTACACGTGGCTTGGTCGATGGTGAACCTTTGTATACCTTTCTTTCTTTAGTTTGTGAAGTTTGATCTGTAACTCTGTGTTGTTAACCTGCTGCACTTTGATATGTCATCTGAGTGAATTGCCATCAAGGACAACACCTGTGTCATAATGCCAACAATCTCCCCCTTTGGACTTGATGGCAACATCAAGTCACTCTCCCCCTTTGTCATCAAGGGCAAAGGGTCACACTCCCCCTGAGTATTTGCTGAAATCTCTGATATGCTGAAGTGTTGATTGAGCTCCTATCATCGAGTCCATGCTCCTCCTAAGCATAAGCAAGGTTTGCAAAAAGCTAATCTGACTCTATACATACATCACTAATGACCTTCCTATCACCAAAGACTCAATCATACATCCATATCCCAATCAAATGGGGATATACCAAATTTGACTCATCCACCCAACCAAGTGGGATATACAATTGTTTATACATGTCAAAACACAAACATTACATCATCCATCCCATGCATAGTGGGGTTAAAAACTAGGTCTTTTCATGACCTTTACATTAAAAGATGTACAACTTATATAACATACACCAAATATCTTAAACAAGACCATGATAGTCATCAACAACTATCATCAACACCATTTATCAATCAACATCTAGATCGACAACCATGTTCTCTGCCTAAAAAAAAATTTGCACTGAGATCTTCTAAGATAGTGCCAACAATGGATTATAAGAAGCATATCCTTCCCCTGAACTTGTGTTAGATGCTCACTATTAGATCTGATCATTTCAGATATTACAAGAGTTGTCAAGGCATTGTCATCAATCAGATATATATAAAGTTATCGAAAACTTATGAAAGCCAACATATTTCCACATGTCATGTACATACTGTAACCATCATCAAGTAGAGGAGAGCAGATAATTCATTCAACCATATCAGACCCCTTTCTCATGATTCTGGCCTACTTCTTTTCTTCAAACGAACATATATGCCCCTGTAGCCATAGAAAGCCATGTATATACGTGACTATGCTTCATGAAACTCGTGTATAACCACCTTTCTCTGAAAAAATGGATTTTAATAGTAGGATGATGCAGCAACTACTTGTAGCTCATGTCTGAGATATTCAAATGTCTCTTTGGGTAGTAGTTTAGTGAATATACCAGCAACCTATTCTTTGGAGGGAACATACTCCAATTTGACCTTTTGTTCAAGCACTTGTTCATGTAGAAAATGATATTTGATGGGTATGTGCTTGGTCTTGGAGTGCATGACAAGATTATTTGAAATACTAATGGCACTTGTATTATCACATAGAATGGAGATGGGTGGAGTACATGTGATCTGAATTTCTTGCAAGGTCTGCATCATCCAAAGTAGTTATGTGCAGCAAGATGCAACAACCACGTATTCTACTCTAGTTGTAGATAATGCAATTGAACTTTGTTTCTTGCTGAACCAAAACACTAACCTTGAACCCATATAAAATGCACCACCACTAGTTCTTTTTATATCATAAACACTTCCTGCCCAATCTACATCTCTATATGCATGAAGTGTAAGATCTGTATCTCTAGGATACCATAAGCCAACGTTTTGTGTTCCTTGAAGATATTTGAAGATCCTTCTGACTGCTTGAAGGTGTGATTCCTTTGGATTCACTTGGAATCTTCCAACTATTCCCACTGCATGCATGATGCCCAGTCGAGTACCTGTTAGATAAAGAAAACTGCCAATCATGGATCTATAAGTTGGTTGACGCAGTACTATTGATTCATCATTTGAGCTAAGACTACATCCTATTACCATTGGGGTACATACTAGTTTATAATCTTCCATGCGATACTTTTTCAGGATCTATTTGAGGTATTTGGTTTGTGAAATAAAAGTACCATCTTTATTTTACTGAATTTGTAGACCAAGAAAGTAGGTGAGGTCACCAAGCAATGACATTTCAAATTCTTGTTGCATTACTAAAGAAAATTTATGACTCATGGATTCTTCATTACTACAAAAAATGATATCATCAACATAAAAAACAATTATTAGCAATTTACCAAAGTCAATCTTTGTATATAGATTGCTATCTGCTGATCCCTTTAAAAAACCCTCTCGCTGGAGATATTTGTCAAGCCGATAATAACATGCCCTTACAGCTTGCTTTAGACCATAGAGAGCCTTTCTAAGTTTGCATACAATTTTAGCATCATTTCCAAGAATGAATCATTTGGCTGTTCAATATAGACTTCTTCTTCTAAGTCTCCATTAAGAAAGGTAGATTTGACATCCATTTGATATACCTTGAATTTATGAAAACTAGATAGAGTAAGAAACATTCTGATGGCTTCAAGTCTAGCAACAAGTGCAAAAGTTTCTTCAAAATATATACCTTCTTGTTGACCATATCCTTTACAAACAAATCTAGCCTTGTTTCTAATAACTTCTCCATTTTCGTTCAGCTTGTTTTTGAAAATCCATTTAGTTCCTATGATATTCATATCACGAGGTCTAGGAACTAATTCCCAAGTATTATTCTTTTCAATTTTCTCAAGTTCTTCATTCATGGCCTTGACCCAACATTCATCTATGCATGCTTCATTTACATTTTGATGTTCAGTGGAAGATAGTAATGCTAGATAGCGTGAATCTTTGGCAGTGGTTCTTCTCGTCTACACACCTGCTCCTTCTTCTACTAAGATTTGAGTTTATGGATGATTTTTCAGAACATACTATTGAGCCTCAAACCTGCACTTCTTTACACATCCTCTCAGCCTCCTTTTCCTATTCATTTCCTTCTTTTTCCACTCATTCCCTCCATCAAATTGCTCAAATCATTGTATTTTCGGACTTTTTACATGGTTTGCTAATTATGCTAATGACTGTGTTGTTGGTTTAAAATTTTGGTTCAAAGTGCTGTGTTTCCACAGCTCACACATGGTTTCCATAGCTGATCGCGGTTTCCGCAGCCAACCCCAGATTCCGCAGCTGTTTTATTAAATGATATGTTCCAGGTGTCCTCCGGGAAGAATAGCCACATGGGCAAGTTCGTGGAACCAAGGACATGGTGTGTGTCCTTCCAGCTCACCCAAATCGGTCATAAAAACTCGTGGTCAACGAGGAGGCAACTACGGTGAACAGAAGTCATTGGCGGTGGCACGGCTCTGCGTGTTCTGCTTTAGAGCACGTGAAGAACAGGTGGCATCTTCCTCAGCCACGAAGACAGTGGGAAACATGAATTCAAAAGCAGATTGAATTCCCACAACGACCGTTGCCTAAATCCGAGGACGCAGCAAGACTACGTGTTTTTACATAGCTGCTTGAATAGCTTATTTTTCGTTAAATTAGTTTGCTTTCCTCTGTTATAAATAAATCGTCTTTGAACACTGAATAGTTAGCCGATGATATGTAATTTTGAACTCCCCACTGTACTTTCTATTTTGATACATAATATATGAGAAGATTGTTTTCCATTTGAGCATGTAACTGATCATTGAACCGGCTGGAGTAGGCAGAGGGCCCCTGTTTACTGAAGGCTTGTATAGTACTCTTTAATTTCCTGCATTTCTTTTTCTCATTTCATGTATAATTGTTGTACAGAATGCCATTGATTGCTGTGTTTTGATCTTGTACAATAGCTGTATATAAATTTTGAATTCTGCTTATTTATGTTTCTGCACTTTTCCATGACTGATCAGTGTATTATGCAGGTTTCTTAGGTGCGCCCGGGATAGTTTCTTTCTTTTCTTTTTCACAACTAGTGACACTTGTGATCATCTTGTCTATGTTGCTGACATTCCTTGTTTTGCAGCCTTTATCTCCTTACTATCATTTCTCTAATTTGCATATTTTCTTTCTTCTTTTATACATCAAGTTGTTTACCTATTGATGGTTTCTTCTCCATAATTTAATATCTTCATTGAGGACCAAAATATCACTTAGCACAGCTTGGTTTAGTTGCTCAAGAACTCACAATTGCTTGGCTTATTTTTCACTGTTTCTCACATGATATATTCAGTTAAAAGACAAGAGGTTAAGAAGAAGTTAAAGTATTTGTGACTAGTCTTTCTTTTATGTAGATTTACTTCAGTTTCACATTGCTTAGTTTTTATTTTTAGCTAGATTTGACATAGATTTCATCTTCATTTTCTTGCAGCAGTAGAGATACTGGGCCAATGTCATTAGTCTTTTATTTGATTCCTTTATTTTCCTTTAAGAGTTGATTTCATTTCAGTTGTTGTTCAAACTTTCTTGTAGAATACTTTTAAGTTATAAGAAAT
>APFE030566893.1:171198-252012 GCA_000404065.3 Pinus taeda | reverse complement strand
ATGTTTTTCAGAGTCATGATAAAATCTTTTACATCATTATTTCAAAATGTTGAAAATTTACCCAAGAAAAAAAGTGTCATTTCGTTTTGAGAGTGTTTTTTACACAATTTTTGCACATAAAAATTTGGTTTTACTGGCATTTTTTAAAAATGTTGAAAATTGACTCTAAAAAAAATGCCATCATTCCAATATCAACACTTTTCATTTCAGGGTGTTTTTTGCACAAAAAATTCGTTTTCACTACCATTTTTAAAACATGTTCAAAATTGACCCTAAAAAAAACATCGTTCTAGTATACACACTTTTCGTTTTTAGCACTGTTTTTCACGTTTTTCAGAGTTTTTTGGCCAGAGTTCCCGTTTTGAGTTTAGAGTTCTCGTTTCAAATTTTACATTGTTATTCTTTGCATTCAATGCCTTAGTGTTTTTGGTTATGTATGTCACCTGGTGCTTTTATATATGTAGTGCGCCAGTGCTACATGTTCCATTTAATACACGACACAAAAAACATCTGCTAGAACCTCCAACTACCCATATCTTTTTCAGTTGTGATGAAGTTTTGTTAAAACCTCCACTAAAACATCTGCTATGATAAATGGATGTTTTAGCGCCCGTTTTTTTAATAATTTTTGCCAATTTTATAACACTAAAAACCTTTGTTATAACCTCCGCTAGGAGGTATTTTCCTTGTAGTGGGGAAAATAACTCACTTCCCAAACTTAGACAAGCTTCCATTAGACTCCTCATGTCACTGCCACCCCAAGCTTGATTCCAAGGATGAAGGAGATTGTTCAAGGAACCATTTGTCTGATATACTGGAGGTTCCATATGCTTGTCCACCTCCACCCTTTAAGCAAAGAGTACTCAACCACAGGTTAGTTTTGGGACTCAAGACATATGAAACCACCCATCAATTAATGAGGGACTCTAGAGACATAATCCTCCACCATTTTCCAAGACTAAGGACTCCAAAGGTTTAGTCTCCACCCCAATTTGTTATCACAATAGATCAAAATGCCTAGAGGATGCTTTTCACCAATGATTATGAGCTGGGACACCAGCTTCCTGGGCATTGACTGATTATTCTACCTTTGAAGACAAACTTTATTTTTGTATGGATATGTCCACCCCTTGGGGTACTATGCGCTTATTCTTTTTCAGCTGAAGGGGTCCTGAATCATAGTATACATTTATGCTAGTGCCATAGTTACACCCCAACTCTGCCTGTACGATTTTCATTTCTTGGATTACCCATTGTTCATCCACCTTTACCTAGGGAGTATCGTTCTTTGTGTAATTTTGTGTTAGTACCACAACTAGATATCATCATTTTTTGCATCGATCTCTTTTCCACAATTGTCTTCTTGTTGTCATTATATATTCCTACTCCTTTCAATGTACAAGGAGGATATTTGATTAACAATACTCTCCTGTAAACTCTAAAATTCATGTAATTCATCACCTTCCTTTCTTAGTGATCTTCCTATTTTGTTTCTATTTTCCTTGTATTTTTCTCCTAGTTTGTGTGGTCGTCTCCAACATACCCAAAAGGGTACCCGTGTCTTAAATTCCCTGCAACCTCTTCCACGACACACCTAATAGACCTTAAATGTGTGTTGGGCCTCAAAATATCTTAGATAGGGTTGAAATCTATCTTAGAAGAGGGGCTTATGCTCTACCCTGCATTGAGTCTCATCTAGTGCCATTGTCCTATGATCACACAAACTTTGTCATCATGAAACCAATAATGGCATCATGTGCTCTTCATCAAGCGATCAATCAAAACATAGAGGAACCTCCTTATCGCATCAGAATAGAGGAAATCATTCATGCCATGTCCCTCGCTGGTTAAATTAATCGATCATATACCAGAACTCAGAGCTTGCTCAAAAAATGCTTGTTTTATGGTAGTTAGTACCCATTCTAGCCACCCTCTAGACCAATGAAAAGGGTCACATCTATCCTTTGTCTCCATATTTTTGTGGTGGTTGTCCCTATCATCATATTTTTGTGACAACCCAATCTTGCAGGCCAATCAACCTCATGCCATTTGGCCACTTACACATTTTCCTACCATGTGTCAGCCTCCAAGGCTTGTTCTAAAACAAAAAAATCTCCTCAACCCTAGAATCAACTATCCCTTTTCCCTCAGTGCATGTGCCTATATTCTTTTCTTTTTCCAAATAATTACAACATCTATAACGGTGAAAGGTGGTCGGGGCTATGACATACCCCCCTTCAGGGCATATATTAGCCTTATCTCCCCTCCAAGATTGGATGGAAAGTAATGGGGAAAATCAATTTCTAAAACTTCAAGATGGGCTTCAAATGGGGAATGGTTGGGATAGAATTTTGGGAATGTTCCCCCACCTTTGTACCCTTTGTTCGATATTCTTATCTCCCAATTAGTAGATTGTTCTCTAAGCCACAAAAATGATGAATAAGTTATGGTTTGGAGATGATCAGGATATTCAATGCCCAAAGGATACAAATCCCTCTTCTGTCCAGATGGTCTTCCCCCTAAATTAAGGATCTACAAAAAAATATGGCATACTAGTAGCTACCAAAAATCAGTATCTTCTACTAGACATTAGCACACTAAAAAATCTTCACTGTATAATATATTATAAAAGGAAGTATTCAAGGTCCCTTAATATACTATCCTTATTTGGAAAATAATGAAACCATCTCACATCTATTTTTGGAATGCACTTTCTCCTAGTGCGCCTAGCTCATAGCGCTTAAATATTTGACCTCAAGGATTCATTGAAAATCTCATATCCTCCATTTATTTTATACTTGGACTAAATATTACATTGATACTCTCTTGGAAAACCACTTTTTAAAATGATTTGGCAAGCCCTCCCCAGATACATTTGTTGGAAAATTTGGTTGTCTCGAAATAGATCAATCTTCGAGGAAACATGCTCTCAAATAATAACTATTGCAATAAGATATATCTTTGTGTTAGTAGAACACATCAACACAAGGAACCTCAAGATATCGCTCCCACAAAATCTTGAGCATTTAGAAGAATGTTGGCTATCCCAACATAAGTTCCCGACTTTGCCCCCTCCTTTCTTAGAAATATTGAGCAACTAAGAATCCCTCCTGTAGAAATTGACCAATGGAAAAAATATCAACAACAATATTTTATTTGTTTTGACAGGTCCTCCAAGCATAATCCAACGGTGCCAAGTGCATGGGGGGTGTGCTAATATTCCGCGGAGGAAATGAATAATTAGCATAGGAAAAGTCTCTAATATTCAAGTAAAGGGACATGATTTACTACAAGGAATAAAACAATCAATTGGAAATAACATCAGAAAATGAATTATAATTGGAGACTCGACCCTAATTATTAAACATTTACTCTTAGGTTCTCTTCCTTTAGACTCTGGACATAATAGGATTTTCAAGGCTCCACCTAGCTCTACCCTTAGTCTCAGAATTCCAAGGTTTTCATGTCTTGTGTAAAACCAATATTAGGGTTGATCCACTAACAAAATTGGCTATAATAAAAGAAGAAGGAATATTGCAACTAAATAGGAGTTGGTCTCATTCCTCAATTCCCTAACCATGGTTCATATGACCTTTCAAAAATTTGGCAATGGGCTACCTTGTGCACGGTCCTCCCTGAAATGACACTTGGAAAACATATGCAATCGTAAGTTGGTAGAAAAGTAGGTTCATTAATCATTTGGCATGAAGTCGTTGTGTACTAGTGCACTTGTCACCTTTCTTATCCTATCAAACCTTCCCACAATGGATATGGATTCACCCTCATCATATTTGATCACCCACAATGAATTTTCCATCATGATGCTCCATTCACATATTAATTCTCCTACTCAGAAAAACATTGTAGTATCATTTCTCCTTCACCCTTTTACAATTTTAGGGGAGATAGATTGTGCTAAGAAATTTCTCTAGAGGTTTAGTAATGTCCTCAAATACGTCATTTCTAGTGCCAGGGACTCTGGGAAGGTGATTGGTTGTGTGGATCATGGGGCAAGGTAGTGGTCAAATAAAAACAACATCTAAGGACAAGACCTGTAGTTAGAAGACAAAGAATTGCTTCTTTTTAGAAATTGTTGATCTCTAGCACAACATGGAACTCCTCCAACTTCAACACTCTCGATTAGCAACAAAATGGTTTTTTAATAAAATAAAGGAAACAACTGCAAAAATTGGAAGATGAAATTAATGCACTCAAACTACAAACTGGCGACCTGAAGCTCGTGGGACATCATGACTCTCATGCCTCTCCCTCCTTTTTACATGTTGTATGCTCTCCTCACTTTTCTATTCCTGACTTAGATGTAGTACATCCCCTCATGGAGCTAATCCTTTTTTAGGAACAAGAGTATATCCCTACTTCTCTTTAAATTCTATGTTTGTTAAAACTATAAAGTTTTTACTACTAGGATAATAATATATGTAGCAATTTTGTTTTTATATTGCAAAAAAGAGTAGCTTCTAGTTTTGGATAAAGTTATCAATCAACATGTAACACTTGATATAAATATGGACTTTTGTTGCGCTCTAAACACATATATTGTTTAATACAACAATTTCTTGGTTATAATTAAAAAAAACTTTTAACTCTACAACTTAATTTGCCCAAACCAAATCATATGGATGAGGGAGGTCATGCATCTCTAAACCAAGTTTAGTTACAAGTTCCTATGTAATGAAGTTAACATATGAACCATAATTAAATAAAGCATCTACTTTTTTCCTCTTTATATGAATCTTGATATGAAACAACTTTGTCATTTCCTTACCCACTTTGGAATGGAGGTTATTGAGGTTCGTGTTTTTTTGCACTATTGTGTAGTTAATGTTTTCATCCACATTTGAGTTAATTTCTATCTCGATTCCCACTTTCCATTAGAATGTTCTTCTTCTTGGAATTATCCTACTTGTGGCTCCTAGGATTCAACTTTGGATATAGTTTCCAACATTTTTCTCTTGCGTGACCATCAATGTTGCAATGGTCACAGTGGATGTTGTTGAAAAATGTTTAACTAGGCTTGATATTCATAAATATGAAATCTAATTTCAATTCTTGTAAATTTTAAAATGAAAGAAAAGATATTATTATTGATTTTGGAGCATGGGTTTCATGTTCAAAGTATTTTATTTTATAGTTCAAGCATCCATTGAGTGCTTCTATTGTTTGTCTTAGGTCGAGAAGTCAAAAGAGTTGAAGACCCCTTCAGGCACATTGTAACTTGTAACGAAATTTATTTTTGGAATTTAAAGAATCAAAATCCCCTCCAATGCCAATTCAACATGGCAACTGACAAGTCAACCTAAAAGGAAGATCCACGTCCACCTTGAAGAGCCTATATATAGGAGGAAACTCGGCCCCCTTGAGAGACATTCACCCATCACTCATTCTAGTGAAGAAGGAGGAAGAATAAGGCATCAAAGAAGGAATAGGATGAAGGATACTTTTCTTTGGGATATTTCTCTCTCACACGTGCTAAGGAGGACTAGGGTTTCTACAGTAGATCTAGGGTTTATATCTACAAGTTTGATCTTGGAGAAAAAAAGGCAAGAAGGGCAAGCGAAGGTCACCAAGGGTCATCCTCAAGATCCATAAGTGAGGGAAAAGCAAGTGCAGGTCAAATGAAGGATCAAAAGGAAGATCGAAGCTCACACATGTGGCAACAACAATTATTGGGGGGGGGCAAATTTTCAAATTTGCAGTGGAGGCCGAAATTTTGCAGCTCAAGGTCAAAGAAGTGCTACTGGAAGAGATTGACTGAGTTTTACTGGATCAAGTTTAGAACATCATCTAGAGAGGTTTATCTTGGTATTGGAGGGTATTGGGTTCATTCTTAGGGACTTGGATTTTTTCAATTGAAGAATCTAAGAGGAAGAGAGAGGATTTGTGGGTTTTCCTCTCAACTGGAGAGATTTTGGCCTTGGCTTGCAACTTATATTCTATGTTCTTGTTATTCTTGTTTTTGGTGGTTGTTTGATGATACACACACTTAATAATAAGTAACAAAGCTAATAAGTAAAAATACATCACAAGTAGTTATCAAGTAAAGAGAAATAATTGTAATCATTGCCCTATAGATTTATCAACATGGTATCAGAGCTAAGGTTGTCTAAGGGCATTATGAAGATCTCCACTTCATTGAAGAAGTTACTCAAGAAGTGTTCAAAGGTATAAACTCGTTTCAATAAAGGAAATAAGGAAGCATGAAATATTCTATTTACCACAAAGAAGAAAGTAATTAAAACAAAGGATGGAGGTCTCTTCTCAGAACTCATTGGCACATTCCAAGACGAGAGCATTTGGGTAATTGGTAGTGGTGTATCTAGACACATGACTAGTCATCACAAATAACTGAAGATATTATCAAAGGGAAAATATTCTTATTCAATGGAACTTGGATATAACAAGAGCTATCCTATAAGAGGAATTGGATCAACCTTTATAGAGCTACAAAATGGAAGAAACATTCATCTCAATGACATCCTATTTGTTCCATGTTTTCATAAGAACTTACTTTCTATTTCAAGTTTAGAAGATAAGGGTGATAGAGTAGCTTTCATTGATGGAAAATTTGTAGTATGGAGTAAGAAATCAAGCATAGAGAATGCTAGAGTAATTGGTATTCATGAAGGAAGACTTTAAAGATTGATATATCCTCTTGCACAAGCTTTGGTTCACATTGAAATTAGCCCATGTGAACTTTGGCATATAATATTTGGCCATCTTCATTTCAATATCCTTCCAACTCTAAGTTCTATAGTATATGGAATCCCCTAATTGAAAGAATATCACGAAACAGTATGCAAACGATGTGCATTGGGTAAGAATACCAAGAGACCATTTGGAAGCAGTGCTTCATGGTCAAAAGAAATCTTGGATCTTATTCATTCTGATGTCTTTGGTCCTATGCCTCAAATATCACTTAGAGGTCATCTATATTATGTGACATTTATAGATGATCATTCAAGAAAAACTTGGGTTTACTTAATGAAATCCAAGGATGAAGTATTTACCAAATTTCAAGAATTCAAAGCTGAATTAGAGAACCTTACAGAAAGAAGAACCAAAATACTAAGGTCCAATAATGGAGGAAATCATAACCTTCTGTAAGGAGTTTGAGATTAAGAGGGAACTGCTAGTCCCATATAATCCAGAACAAAATGGAGTTGCAAAGGAAAATAACCGATCCATTGAAAAAAGTGTAAAAGCAATGTTGCATGATCAATATCTATCGAAATTTTTGTGGGGAGAAGACACTAAGACAACTGTATATATTCAAAATAAAAGTCCCCAAAGGTCACTAGATAAGATAATTCTCAAAGAAGTATTCATTGGGAATAAACCAACTATGGATCATCTCTGAATCTTTGGTTTCCTATATATATTCATATACTGAAGGACAAAATAAAGAAGTTGGACCCTTCAAGCATGAGAGGAACATTTGTTGGCTTCAGTAACTCCTCTAAGGCTTATAGGATCTACATAGAGGAAGGACACCATATAGAAGTAAGTTGATATGTTATATTTGACGAAAGCATCACATTCAAGAAATCTAAGGAACTTCCTATGGACTATCATGATGAAGAATTTCCAGTATTTGAAGAAGAAGTCACTAAGGAAGAAGAAGAATCTAATCATGAAGATGAAGGTCCCAGTGAACCTATTCAATTTATGGTCATACCCGAATCAAGAAAGATACCTAACTAGTTGAGGTCTACACTATTTGATGCAGAGGGTCATGAGGTAGCTCAAGGCACATTTGGGGAAAGCAAGAAGCCCAAACAATATTATGGGTATGCAACTTATATGACAAAACTAATAGAAGAAAATCCATCCACTTTTGAAGAATTTTTCAATCATTAAGAATGGAAGGATGCCATGAATTAAGAATATCAATCTATAATGGAGTTTGGGAGATTGTGCCTAGGCCCGAAGACAAATCCGTGGTAACTTCCAAATGGATCTATAAGATCAAAAATGCAATAGATGCAAGTATTGATAAGTATAAGGAAATATTTGTGGCTAGGGGTTTCTCTCAACTAGAAGGCATTGACTATGAAGAGACATTTTCTCTGACAACAAGTTATACAACTATATGTTCATTGGCCTCTTTGGCAACATCTATGGCATGGAACATCCATCAAATGGATGTTAAGACTACATTTCTGAATGGAACAATTGATGAGGAATTCTATATAGAATAACCCTTGGTATTTGAAGTTAAAGACATAAAGGCATATGTTTTCATATTGATGAAGGCATCATATGGCCTCAAACAAGCACTAAGGGCATGGTATGCTAGTATTGATGCATACCTTTAGAGATTAGGCTTCACAAAGTGTTATGTTGATCTGAACCTTTATATTAAGGTTGTGAAGGGTGAATCAGTAATAATTCTTATGTATGTGGATGATCTTCTCTTGACAGGTGTAGAAGGTCAAATTGAAGAATGTTAGAAGCAACTAGTAGCAGAATTTGACATGAAGGATCTAGGGCTAATGCATTACTATTTTGGACTAGAAGCCCGATAACCACCTGATGAAATCTATCTATGTCAAGGTAAGTATGTGATCAAGATGTTGAAGAGTTTTGACATGATGGATTGCAAACCAATGACATCCCCGATGATCACAAATTTGAAAAGGCTAAGGAGTTTTGAATCAATCCATATGGATCCTTCCAAGTATAGAAAATTGATTGGCTCACTAATGTACTTGGTGAATACTTGACCAAACATATGCTTTGCAGTAAATGTTCTCAGTCAATTCCAAGTGGAGCCGAAGTATGATCATTGGATAACAACAAAACATATTATGATATGTCCACAAGGAACCATTTACTACTTTCCAAAGTACGATAGGAGGAATGATGTCCACCTGATTGGATATACATATTCCGATTAGGTAGGAAATGAAAGTGATGGAAGGAGCACTACTAGAGGATGTTTTAGTTTTGGATCCTCCTTGATCTCATGGATGGGCCAAAAGCAAGATACAATTACTTTAAGTAGTGTTGAGGCAAAGTATATTGTAGCATGTGAAGTAAGAAGAGAAGCATTCTAGTTGAGGAAGTTGCTATCTGACTTATTCAAAGGACCAATGGACCCTATGGTGATACATTGTGATAACACCAGTTGTATGTGATTGCTTGAAGACCCAATGGTTCATGGAAAGACAAAGCATATCAACAACAACTATCACTACATTCGAAAGCTAGTAAAAGATGGTGTATTGCAGCTACAATATATCTCCATCGATGAGCAGGTAGCTGACATATTGAAAAAATATCTTCCTAATACGAAGCATTTATATTTGAGGGACAATATTGGTTTGGTTGATGTATCCTCCCTAGTTGAGAGGGAGAGGTAGGCACATCATTCTTGTCTTTACTTGGGAAGATAGAATGGTGGATTGGGTAAGCATCTGACATCCAATACTCTGAGGATGTGGTAGGGAATCCAAGATGAGAGTAGTCATGGATCGATATTCTTTGAGGACTGGCTATCCAAAATAAGAATAGTCCAAAGAAGATCATACTTTGTGAACACTCAGGTGGAGTATGTACCTTGAGAGAAAATGATGATGGTGTCTATAAATCATTGGTCTCACTAGAATTGTGTTTTGATCTTGTGGAGAGATAGATTTGTTAGTCAAGGTCTTGCTATGTTACAATGTTGCTTGGTATGATGCTAAAATAGATGGGCTACCAATCTGACTCTTCTTATGAGATCTCTTCAGATTGAGAATGTCCATGTACCATGTATGAATACCTCCCTAGCTAAGAGGGAGCGCTGAAAAATGTGTAACTCAGTTCGATCTTCATAAATATGAAATCTACTTCTGATTCTTGTAAATTGTAAAATGAAAGAAAAATTATTATTATTGATTTTGGAGCATGCGTTTCAAGCTCAAAATATTGTATTTTATAGGTCAAGCACCCATTGAGTGTTTCTAACATTTGTCTTTGGCCAAGAAGTCAAAAGAGTCATTGTCATAAGTTGAAGATTCCTTCGGGCACATTGTAACTTGTAAAGAAAATTATTTTTGCCATTTAAAGAGTCAAAATTCCCTCCAAGGCCAATTTGGCCTGGTAGCTGGAAAGTCAACCTAAAAGGAAGAGCCACCTCCACCTTGAAGAACCTATATATAGGAGGAAACTCAGCCTCCTTGAGATGCATTCATCCATCACTCATTCTAGTGAAGAAGGAGGAAGAAGAAGGCAACGAAAAAGGAAGAGGATGAAGGAGACTTTTGTTTGGGATATTTCTCTCTCACACATGCTAAGGAGGACTAGTGTTTCTGCAATAGATCTAGGGTTTCTATCTACAAGTTTGATCTTGGAGAAAAGAAGGCAAGGGTCACCAAAGGTCATCCTCAATCTCTAAAAGTGAGTGAAAGGCAAGTGAAGGTCAAAGGAAGGCTCAAAAGGTAGATCGAAGCTCACACATGTGGCAGTAACAACTACTGGTGGGGGCGAAATTTCAGATCTGCAGTGGAGGCCAAAATTCTGTAGCTGGAGGTCAAAGAAATGCTACTGGAAGAGATTTGAAAGGATTTGACTAGATCAAGGTTATCACATCATCTAGAGAGGTTGGTCTTGGTATTGGAGGGTATTGGGTTCAGTCTTAAGGTCTTGGAATTCGTCAATTGAAGAATCTATAAAGAAGAGAAGATATTTGTGGGTTTTCCTCTTAAATGGAGAGGTTTTGTCCCTCGCTTGCACCCTATATTTTGTATTCATTTTCTTCTTGTTTTTGGTATCTATTTGATGATACACATACATAATAATAAGTAACAAAGCTAATAAATAAAAATACATCACAAGCTATTAGCAAGTAAAGAGAAATCACTGTAATCATTTCCATATATATTTCTCAATAGATGTTATGATCCTTGCACACATGTGTAATGGAAAAAATATTCTTGTTTGCTTCATTCCCTTTTTCTTCTCACCCTTATTGCAAGGTTCATGTTGATTTGTCTACTTTGAACCATTTGGTTTCCCCTTCTTCTAATTAGATTAAATGTACTAGGATTTTACACAAGGTTCATCTATGATCTTAGCCTTAAATAGAATAACTCACCTAAGTTATGTGACTATGAAGACCATAAGTAATTGATGGCCACATATAGGTTCTGAGGAATTATTCCCAACTAGATGGATTGGTTTTGGAACCTTTTCATTGTACTCTTGTGCACTCTATCCTTTCTTTAGTGCCACTAAATCATTTAGTCCTCTTCATCCCTAATATGGTAAAATTGGGGCTTGACAACATCTTTGAATACCTCCCACTTAGTTATTGGCGGGTATATCCCCTAGCTTAAGGGCCTTAGTGTGGATCTCCCACCAAGTTGATGCATGTCCTTCTAGCTTTAGTCTAGCAAAAGATATTTTTTCTCCTCGCATACTTTATGTGCGTTGAAATAGACTTCTAAATGTTGCAACTAGTGATTCAATTTAAGTGCATTAAGCTCACATTCATAGGGATTGGTCTTAGCCTTTGCTTCCATGCTTTGAGAAGAACGGTCACTAGAGTCGCATTTTTGGGTTTCAATTCAGCCTTCTCTTTCCTTTACTCATGATTTTCTAGTTTCTTACGATATCTAGTTCACCTTGAAAAGGGTTGATATTCTTCTCAAGAGCAGGCATAAGTATTGACAATGTCAGTTGCCTAATCTTCCAACCTTATGAATTTCCTTTTTTTTTCAATGATGGGTCTTTCCTAGTGCTCTTCATCCATATTTGTATATGGCGTTTTCTTCTTAATCCTTCTTGTGCCAATCTTGATATCAATAGGGTACAACTCTCCTGTGGATTTAGATTTCTTAAGTCAAGTAACCATAAACTATGCTTGAGACCATCAAATGTCCAAATAAACCCACTTTGATACCAATATGATTTATAAACTACCTTGGGTATTCCATTTTGTATTTTTTAATATTTTAACAAAAATATAAAAACATGTCATTTGGATTCTTTAATTAATGCAATCTATGACATAGAGTATAATACCAAGACACACAATATAGAACAAAAATATTTACCCTAGAAATATGTGAAGGATTACACCTTATGTCTTCTTATAATGTGGAGATGACAATTTAGAATACAAAACATTCTAAGCTTACTATGAAGCTATATTAGAGAAATTTTGAGATCTAAAATGGTCCTCAAAACATAAATCTACAACCAAAATCAACTTTATAGGAACCAATAGGATTCTAGATGATGATGTCAATCATGGGGGATGATTCACGATTTTGGAGTAAAAAAAGTTAAAATATTTAAAAAAAAAAAAAAAACTATTTTTCAATTCGTATTTTTAACTTATCTCCCTACAATTTGCTCAAATTTTGAGCGGGAGCACTCGTTGGATACGGTATTTAAGTCTTCGTCCAAGGAGTACCCATGGTGCATAATTTCGATGGCCCACCTTTTTTTTCATGTATTTCTCATTTTTCATGTAGCAGGGTCCATCGAATGTATGCAATATGGGTAATGCATGGACCAAGTATTAAATTATGCATCCAACGAGTGCTCCTGCTCGAAATTTGAGCAAAACCGTAGGGAGATAAACTAAAAATACAAGTTGAAAAAGTGGTTTTTTCTTTTTCCCCTTAAAATTTGATGATGTAATCTAATTTTATTTTATTATTTCCATTATTATTTTATAATATTCCTTAGGAGACCCATTTTAAACCTAAAAATTCCTCTAATCGGTCACACCATGGTAAGTTTACATCTTCTAAAGTATGCTTGATTTTCTTCTCTATTAGTACTTTTTCCATAATCCTAATCATACTATGCAACATCCAACAACTAATGAAAAGTGAACCCTATTGACTTTTGCTATTTTTTTAATAGCTAGAATTGGGGCTGGGGTTATGGTAGGGTTTTAAAACCCTTTTGAAATCTTCATGATGCTTGTACAAGTCTCTAGTGGATCTCCCTACATTACTAACTCCAAATATTCAATTTGTTGTGAGTTGTTAACATATGTACTGATTTGACAAGAATTCTGACCTCAAAACCAAAAATATAGTCCTAAAAACCCACATTTTTTATCAAAAGCACTAAAATCAATACCCAAATAAAAAAATGGTGCTATAGGTAACAACATTTTTCTTTTCAAAGTTCAAAATGACTATTTTTACAACCATCTCATTAATAGTTTCATAATAATACCAACAAAAACCTTAAAATTAACCCCTAAATCAATAAATGAGGCTAACAACATCACCATTTTTTTAAGGTCAAAATGGCAACTTAAAATATTAGTGTTTGAATCAAAAATAGCACTCATTCATTTTTCTAAAGCTAAATTTACAACATTATTGAAATCTTAATCTTGAAAATTAATATAGTTGTAACCAAAATCTTAAAATTAATCATGAAATTAAAACAATATTTTATTAAAAACATTTTTTTCCCAACTTTATTACAACAATATTCAAAATACAACTTAAAAAATTAAATACCATTCCCAATGAATCAATTAAAAAAAATACAATAAACTAAATTTAATAAATAGGAAAAATTCATATTTCATAAAGTAAAATTTCAAAGAGTAAAATTACAAAATAGAGAAAAACAAACGAAAACAAAAAAAACCCTTAAATAAGAAAAATTCATGTTTCAAACAGTAAAATTTCAAAGGGTAAAATTACAAAATAGAATGGAAAACAATTTTTTAAATTAAATAATAATTCATATTAAAAATTTAATTCATAACCGTTAAAAAATAAAAATACTTAAGCTCTTAAAGTGTAGAGGGTTAATGAGATATTTCTATCGGTTAAAAATTCTATGAGCTATTTATTTCTTTATTTTTTATAAGAGAATATGTTATATTAATAATGATAAGAATTGATTTTATTGAAAAAATTATTAGAGTTTAGTTGTCAAATTAATAATGAAGATGATTATTTTTTGTTGTTATTCATGAATGTAGGTTGATTTATCACTGTTATTTTAAAAAAATCATGCCACTTGGAATGACCCATTGATGGTTCGTAGGGGCAGCTTTCACTCTTACTAAATGCCCATCTTGACCTGTTAACTTATTTCCTTATATCAAGAAAAATGAACTCTTAACCAAACAAAAACAATTTTATTAATTCCTCTAATTAAAAAAATAAAACCTTAAATTAATTATTAAAAAAAAAAAAAATTAATAAAAAAAATACACTAACACTTAATTATTTAAATATTTAAAGCAAACCATGCACCTCATACTAACTAATCGGTACACCCAATGGTAATCCTTCCCCTACCAAAACATATATTATTCACACACATCACACTCAAAAAGAGAAAAACCCAACGACGCACCTCATGCGTGGGCGCATTTCCTTTTGAATCTGTCCACTCCGTGGTCCTCCCTCCCCTACCTTTTTGGTTATTCAAATTTGTCGCTTTTAAATGGTGTAACGGTCGGAGAAAAGGGAGGGCCACATAAGTGAGCCCAGAAACGGGGTTCGGTATAACCTTTCGGAAAAGGTAACGTCATTGAGGTGGGCTGAGTCATACGTGACACGTGACGCCATAAAAAGGATCCGGCAATGCCCACCACAGACCCCCCAAGTCATTCTCTCCCTTTTCATTTGTTTTTTAATTTAATAAATTTTTTTAAAAATTATTTTTATTTTTATTTTCGTTTTACACATGGTTTGTGTTTTTAAAGCACTTTTATTTGTTTTTAATTTATTTATTTTTTAATATTTATTTTTTATTTATTTATTAGTTTTTATAATGTTTATTGTTGTTTTTTTATTTAATTATTTTTTAATTAATTTTTCTCCTCATTTAGGTTTTATTTACTTTTACATATATATATTTGTTTTTTGATATTTTATTTATTTAGTAAATTAAAGGAATTGACAACTAGATTAATTTTATATTCACATGATATATGGTCGATTTTAACCATTATTACTAAAAACTCTAGGAGTGTACATATGCCCCTGCCCCTTACGCCCACACAAAGTGATTATGGTGATTTGAACATCAAACTTCCTTATACATAATACTTCATTTACACATCCCCGCACAAAGTGATTATGGTGATTTGAACATCAAACCTGCTTATACATAATACTTCATTTACACATTCATTGCTAGTTGAACTGCCCCTTAGAGCTCTTTGGATATTTTTAAATAATATTGTTTTGGCATAATCTAACTTATAAACAAAATAGATTTTTTCATTTAAATTTGACAAAACAATTAAAAAAAATGTAATTTTTTGATTTTTAAAATGCATAAATAGATTCAGCACCCTTAAAAACCCCGGGGACTCAAATTCTACATATTAAACAACTTAATCTTAAATTTTTAAAAATCTCTATCGGATTTTGGTTAAAACTAACTAGAAAAATTATCGTGAAAAAATAATTTCGTCTATAAATTAAACTATACCTTGATTGTGAGAATAATTTCGGCAAAATCACATAAAGAATCATTTGTCGACGCGTTTCGAACCAACTAGTGTGGTTCATCGTCAGGACAAGTTGAAGAACAAATCTGAGCGATCACTTAAATAGTGCATGCAGGTCCTCCAATGGTTATATTTGACCGTGCAATGGTAAAAAAGACTCTTAACGGCTGGATTAGATCAGGGCCTAGGGGAAATGGTCAAGGTTAGTTAAAATAATCAAATAATATTACAATTTCTCATCTTATGGTAAATCATAATTAAAGAGATCATAATATAATTTAATTTTTATTATCTCAGTTATTAACTTCTCAAATAATCAAAGAGATATAGAACAGTCGGTGAAGGAGCGCGTTGTTAAGGTGCTCCATATGCAAAGGTCACCGGTTCTAGTCTCGCCGATACCAAAAAATCCAGCATGGTTTCCGCTGGTGCGGCTCAGGCCGGGTGCGATCCCCGAGTGACTTTGACGGCTTAGATGCCCCTGAGTCGTAGCCTCTCAGCCACAGGGTAAGAGTGATTTTCAGGATTCACCCACTTATCAACAAAAAAAAAACTTCTCAAATAAATATTATTAATCCAAAAATAGACTAAATTTGATCTTATTTTATTTATTTATTAATTAATTAATTAATTAATAATTTTATTTTGTTTATTTTTTTATATCAAATGATTTCTTAATGTGATTTTAAACCGAAATTATTGTCACATCAAAGTATGTATCAGAAAAGTCTAACTCTATAAACTATACCTATTTTTATTTGATTTGATTTGATTTTTTTTATTCTATTTGTTTTAATTTATATTTATTTAAATTTTTATTTTATTTTTTTATATTTTTTCTAAAATATATTTCTTTTTTTTCCCCTATATATTATATATTATATAATTCTTTTATTAAAGTTTTTTTTTTCATTTAGTTTTTTATTAATTATTGATTTATTATTATTATTATTTTTAATTTAATAATTGTGTTGGTAATTATTATCAAATTTTAAAATCATATTGCAATTTTAATTTTAAACAAGTGTAATATGCAGAATTATTATGGGATAAATGTGATCATATAACTTACTTATATTAAGTTTGTAATTTAATCACCACAACGTTGGTGGAGGGTGAATCAAATTGCTAATAATCTATTCCTAAATGATAACATAGTTTTATGAAAAAAAGGTCAACAACCATTAAATATTTGTACCAACATCTTTCTGTAAAAATAATATAAGAAAAATTATCGTCGACCCGTTTCGAACTAGCCAATGTAGTTCATCTTCAGGACAAGATTAAATAATTATAATTAAACAATAAAACAATATTATGATTATAAATTATATTAATGAAAAAATGTGAAAAATATTGTTATTAGAAAATGATATTGTTATTAGAAAGAATACAACATTTAATGGAAAGCAAGCAAATAATGATTGTAGGTTGATAAATATCTATGGTGTAGTCTAACTTATAGATGAAATGGCATTTTTCACTGGAATTCACCAAAATACGACAATATAATTTCAATGTTTTTTGTTGTTTAAAATATAATGCACAAATGGAATCAACACCCCTGAAAACCTTGTGACGCTCCAATTATGGAGATTAAATGATTTAAACTCAAGTTTTTAAAAATTTATGTCGAATGGTCATGAAAAAGTATGACAATGAATGGAAAGAAAACATTAATTATGGAAAATCCATAAATTTGATTTTTTTTTATAATTAATTTATGAAGACATTTATGAAGGCACTTAACGATTAGAGGTTTTTTTTTTTTGGTCCACCACAGAACCCCAAAATCATTCTTTCCCGTTTTTTAATTATAATTTTATTAATATTTTTATCTCTCTCTCTTTTTTTCGTTTACACTGGTTTGTGTTTTTTAAAGAAGTCCATTTTTTTTGCATTTTATTTGTTTTTAAATTTATTATTTTTTATATTTTTTAAATTTTATTTATGAGTTTTTTTAAATATGCTTTATTGTCTCAATTTTTTATTAATTATCTCTTTTATTAATTTTGGCCCATATTATGTTCTTATTTGCTTTGTAAATTATATATAGATTTGTTTTGATATTTTATTCATTTACTTATTAAACTAGAGAAATTGATAATTAGAGTAATTTTATATTCACATCATATATGGCCGATTCTAACTATTATTACTATAAACTCTAGGAGTGTACATATGCCCATGCCCCTTACGCGCACATAAAGTGGGTGATTTGAACTCAAACTTCCTTATACATAATACTTCATTTACACATCCATTGCTAGTTGAACTACCCCTTAGAGCTCTTTGGATATCTTTAAATAATATTGTTTTGGCATAGTCTAACTTATAAACAAAAAAGACTTTTTCTTCTAAATTTGACAAAACAATTAAAAGAAAAAATGTAATTTTTTGCTTTTTAAAATGCATAAATAAATTTAGCACCCTTAAAAACACCTGGGGTTCAAATTCTACATATTAAACAACTTAATCTTCAATTTTTAAAATCTCTATTGGAGTTTGGTTAAAACTAACTAGAAAAATTATTTCAGTGAAAATAATCAATTTCGTCTATAAAATAAAACTATGTTTATTCTTATTGTTATTCTATTTTTTTATTCTATTTTTTTTTAATTTTATAGTTTATTTTAAGTTTTAATTTTATTCATTATCATTTTTCTAAAATATATTTATTTTCTTCCTCATTATTATATATATTTTATATACTATATATATAAGTATAATATATATCTTTATTAAAAAAACTTTTTTCTCTTATTTCATTTTTTATTCCTAATTATTATTATTTTAAATTTAATAATTGTGTTTGTAATATTATCAAATTTTTAAATCATACTTTAAAAAATGTTGCAATTTTAAGTTTAAACAAGTGTAATATGCAGAATTATTATGGGGTGAATGTGATCATATAACTTACTTATATTAAGTGTGCGATTTAATCACCACAACCTTGGTGGAGGGGGAATCAAATTGCTAATAATCTATTGGTAAATGATAACATAGTTTTATGACAAAAAGGTCAGCAACAATTAAATATTTGTACCAGCATCTTTCCGCAAAAATCACATAAGAAAAATTATCGTCGACGCATTTCGAACTAGCCAGTGTGGTTCAGCTTCTGGGCAAGATTAAATAATTATAGTTAAACAATAAAACAATATAATGATTAAACCACATAAATTCAAGTAGTCTTTACGTGCAACTCTTTGGAAAGTTTTCCGGTTTATTTTTTGATCTAATTTGTCCAAATTTAGTGAGGGATTCATTGAAATCACAAGTTTGACAGGCAAACTCTTCACAATTGAACAAGTTTTTTTACTATGTTGAATCGAATCCATATGTGCACACAAAAACCAATTTAAACAACACAAATCAAAATTTGGCCATATTTTTTTCGTCGGATTCCAACGAAAAATTGGTCGAAAACTCCAAAAAATCGCACTTAGAGAATATTCCCATAAAACTAGTCATCCATCAATAAAAAAATTAGAAATTCATTTTTTTTAAATTCAAAAAATAATTTTCAATTTCTAAAAACATATTTAATATTTAATTTTACCAAAACCTTAATAAACTTTGGAAATAATTTCTAAATATTTACAAATTAATTAAGAGTAAAAGCATTTTGACCCAACTCTAAAAAAAATGATGTTATTATTAATACATCTTTTTTATTTAAGGGTTGATTTTTAGATTTATGTTATAAAAGATAGCCATTTTCATGATCATAATTTTAGAAATATTGTAATTTTAACCTTAGAAAAATGCGGAGGGCACTATTTTTCAACTAAGGAATCAATATTTTAAGATTTTTTTTATAACAATATTGGTTGTTTAATATATGGTTTCAATGAAGTTCTAATTTGAGCTTTGGAAAAGTGATGTTACTATTAGAGTCGCTATTCAATTCAATGGTCGATTTTAAGGTGTTTTTTGGGAAATATTACAACGTTGCATGGTTGCAAAGCATGATACTTTTGATCTTGAAACAGAAAAAAAAGACAATATTAATAAAACCACATTTTGAAATAGGGTAACAACAATTAATAAATGCAAATTTAAAAAATGCGGGCTTTGAAAAAAATTACTCAATTTGGTAACTATGTTTCAAATATTATCACACTTAATGTGGGGAATATTTGCATCATTATATTTTCTTTTTATGAACTTTATTTTGTATAAACTCTAGTTTAGACATGCAACAACTTAGTGGAAAGGTCTGATAATAAGAATAAATGTTGTCATAGGTTTAGGCATGCTTATTAACATTATTTAGGAACTAAAAAATATATTGAAACTTAATAATCTAAATTTGACAAAATAATTATTATTTCAAATTTTAATATCACTCTTTAAAATAATTAATTTTCTATGGTATTTAAGTTGCTAAACTTAACTTGGTTGTAGATTTCAAAAATATTCTGAAATTTGACATATGAGAGTGGTATCAATTGTTTGAAGTCACTTCTATCCATAAGAAATGTAGGTGTTGATTTATAATTTTTCTAATTTTGGCACCTATTTGGTCAATACCAGAGGTTAATGTAGTGTAGGTCCATATTCATCAATGTCCATGTTATATATTTTCCTGCTTGGGCTTAGACTTAATTGGAGAATTTCTCTCCTTTCTAGAGTCGTTGGGGCTACACCTCTCTCATCTAGCTATCCTTCGACATCCGCAAATCAGACTCATGTTCTAGTGACCTGTTTCTTTGGACTTTCCTTTTGACTTCACTAAAATAACATCCTTTTATCATGCATCTCTTATATTTTATTCTATCATTTGTCTAAGATTTTCAATCTTTTGTATATCAGTTGATAGATTATAATAATGCATACATCTTTGGGTTCATTTTGTTGATTTTTGTACCATTGAGAGGTATTCATGTATGCCAAGAGGCCTACTAAGTCGGCCTAGAAAAATGAAGGACATTAAAATAAAATAAATTTTATTTTGTGGGTTTCATGTAGGCTCAAAAGGGACAAGTCGACCCCACTATGAAAGGGTGTGCCCCTCAGGGTAAATGCACCCATTCGAATTGTGTGTGTGTGTGTTGTTGGGTGTGGAGCATGATTATCATCCTAATTTAAAGGTCTTTGTTTCATCCGGATGTATACCCCAGGAAGATTGTAAAAGTACAGTAATTTCTAGTCAATCTAGGTCGTTCGTTAGGCAGATGATCTAACGGTAGAACTTATGTTTAGTTTAGGGATTTTTCCCTAGAAGGAAACCCCTCTCTTTGTATGAGGGTATTGTATTAAGGTTGTGGAATATATGTGTATTCTCTGAGTGAGAAACAAATAGGTGAGATTGTGAGAGAAAACAAAGGATATTATAACGGATCTATTGTAGGTTGTGTCTCTTCATTTTGTTGTATAATAGAAAGGAAGGACTCGATGTTTAGGGTGGACGTAGCCCAAACTAAGTGAACCACATATATCTGTGTCTCTCTGGTTTTATGTGTTTGTGTTTTTCTGCATATTATATGTCTTGCATTTCTCTGTCATATAAAATATTTTTCTAACATGTGTGTGTGTGTGTGTGTATATTTAAGAGACACTTCATTTTACTCACTTAGTCATCTTCTCTCTTATATAGAAGACACTCGTGGGAGTAGAAAAAAAGATGATATGGCTAAAGTTTGGATTTGTTTTTTGGCACAAATTTATAGATATTTTAGTGTAAACCTTGTTGAAGAACAATTTCTCTTAGAAGAAGAGTTGTTGAGTTTTATCCCAAGATTTGGTTTCCCAGGGAAAATTTGTTGTTTCTATTGAGCATAGTTATCTATTTATGGTTTTATTTGTTTCTATTGTTTTCATTGCATTTATGTTCATATTTTTTGTGTATAATTGCTTAATGATATATGTGGCACAATATAAATTTATTGAATATCATTAGAAGTAAATATCATATTAGAAAATTAGTTTCTATTGTGTTTATTGTAGAAAAATCAACATGGTTTGAAAGCCTTGTTGAGAGAAGTGTTATAGACATTTTTGGGCACTGCAACCCCAATCATAAATGTCCATAAACTGAGGGCTCCTAAGTCCCTAAAAGTGTTGCTTCACTGCCTAAAGGAACAAGGTCAGCTGATTACATCATCTCCCAGAAGTTCTCCACTAAAAAATGCTCAGAAATGGTCAAAACTGGACCATACTGAATACCCAGTGCAGAGGGTGCGATG
This sequence comes from Pinus taeda, assembly GCA_000404065.3. NCBI lineage: Eukaryota > Viridiplantae > Streptophyta > Pinopsida > Pinales > Pinaceae > Pinus > Pinus taeda. The sequence goes on along the minus strand of APFE030566893.1, from coordinate 230,367 downwards.
CATATCACCTTCCAAGTGTAAAGGGTACGATGCGTATTGAATGGCCCCTTTGTAGGGTGCGATGGGCGGGAATGGACAAATGGCAAAGACAGTTTGCGAGGTGGAAGATCATAGAATCTTCCAGAAGCTTCCCCTCTGACACTTGCCTCTCTGTTTTCGACCAGGGATGAGTAAGAGACCATCAGTCTCCAAGTGGAATCAAGAACTATCAAAGAGAGGACACTAATAAAGACCCTAGAAGATGACTCACCCCCCTACAATCATCTATATATGGATCCCTCATCACAGAGATCCGGGGGATGGAATCTTGTATCTTGTAGAGAAGTGCTGTTGGTTTTCTGGTGAAACTTCATAGTGTTGGATGATCTAAGCTTTACTTGAGGTGAAGAAGGGCTTTCTTGCTGGAGGATGATGCTGGGTCAGAACTATTGGTTGTAATCCTCTTGCTATTCTTGATATTAATAAAGCTATTCAATTTTTCCTCCATATTCTTGTATGTTTGATGATATATGCATTTGTATGGTTGATACATATCTGGTCCTGTGTTATTTATGAATATAGATCTCTATTCTTTGATAGTAGTATGCTTCTTTGATTCCACAGGTGCTCTTTAAAGCTAGGCAGACGAAGAAGAAGCGGCAAAAGTCTATCAGGAAGGAGGGGAATCAAGGAACCAAGCGCAATACTAAGGTTGGTGTCCGTTGTTCCACTCTTATCTATTTTCATAAAGGAAAACGAAAGTAGTCTTTACTTGTTTGTTTCTAAGATAGCTACCAGTCTTTGTGGCAATAACAGCTCCGAGTGGACACTATTCCTGGTAACAGGGATTCTCACGCACTAAAGTGGGCTTTGCCCTAGATGACATTGATGCAGTTTAAATAGGAGTCAAAGCCTCCATGCTTACAACTTTCGGAGATGCTCCCTCGGAGGCAAAAATTCCCCTAGTGCTTGCAGTCTCACCTAATTCGGACATGGTGCTGAGAATAAACTCCTGGGTATCCTTAGGCAAAGTATCAAACATAGTGCTAGGGACTAAATCTGCAAACAACTGAGAATTCATAAACGACAGACAGCACAACTCAAAAATTCCAAGGATGAAAAGTGTTCTCTATTGGATGGCCACGCAAAATTTATAGGCAAATTTGCATTCAAATTCAACCATTCCCCTAAAAATTTGTACATAAATTCTGATTTGGTGATAGATCTTCAAAGATTCTAGCCTTAAATACCACCCCCCCACTCCTCTTAACCATCTCCTGGCTATCAATTCATGAATACTGACTGTAATGGTCATTTCCTAGATGTGTTGCATGGATCTCCCCTCGTAGTTGAGCTCCCTTCGCACAACTTCTGGTACTATGAAATCACCCTTCTCCATGCAACCACTCTGTCAAGTAGTTCAACCAACCAAGCAATGTAGTTTATAGTCCCGCACTCCCTTGTAGCTACCTGGAGTGCTAAGATTGTCCTACCATCATGATTTCATTGAGTCAAATCCCCTGTGTATGGCTTCAACCGGCTTCCATTTACCCTTCTTGGAAATGGTTCTCCATTCAACTTTGGAAGTTGAACTATGCGACCATTTGTAATTTCTTTGACGACATATGGCCCTAGCCAGTGCATCTAAAACTTTCTTGGAAACTTAGTGAACTTGCTATCATATAATAGAACAAAGTCATTTACCTTGAAGGTGTGCAGTTTGATGTGCTAATCATGCCAAGATTTTTCGCGTTCCTTCTAAACCTGATGATGGAATCTAACCAGAAACCTCTCTTCTTCAAGCTCCATTAGCTACACGAGCCTTTCTTCTAAGGCTTTGTGGTCTACCATTCCTTTGAAAGCCATGATGGGTAGACTCGATACGATATATACCATTAGAATTACATCCTGTACACCATAAACCAATCGGAAAGGTGTCTGACTGGTTAGATTTTTGCAAGTATTTTTGTATGCCCCTAACAATGTTGGTACACACTTCTCCCAATTATTCTACTGTGCGTTGCAAATCATCATCAACACATTTTCCAATATCTTATTGAAATCCTTAACTATTCCATTGTCCTGACGATGATATGGTGTACTTTTCTGATAGTAAACCTAGAAGTCTTTTGTTAGCACGTTGGTCGTTTCATTGAGAAAATGTGTACTATTGTCGTTCATCAATACCTTTGGTCAACCAAACCTAGTCAACACATATTAAAACAAAAACTTTGATGTTTTTTCCCTGTACAGTCCTTTACAAATTGTGCCTCCGCCCATCTGGTCAAATATTTTGTTGCGGCGATGATGTAGCACACACCAATTTTCTTACATGGGGGCTGAATTTTTCCTACAAAATCAATGGCCCATTTCTCGAATGGCTCCAATGACCCCTGCAGATTCAGTAGCAACTCATCCCTCTGTGATGTCCTGCCCATCCTCTGACATGCATTGCATTCCTTACAATATTCTTTAGAGTCTTTATGTAGTGTCGGCCACCACAACCCAGCACACAAAACCTTCTGTAATGTTTCTTTCCTTGCATAATGACCTTTTGCAGCTCCTCCATGAGCTTTAGCGAGGATGCTCTCTTTCAAAATTGGGCAAATATCATCGAAGTATTTCATTCGCTCTCATATTATACAAATGGCCTATAATTACTGACAAATTGATTGTGCGCACCACCAAATATTTCTTCTGCTTACTAGTGTAGCCTTCTCAAGCTTTTCATGTGGTCAAAAAATGGATAATGTCTGCAAAGTGGTTTTCCTCTACATGCACCACAAAGCGTTGTGTGTCGGGAAACCCTTCCTCCAAATTAGTAGACTCTTCTCCTATCTCAATGCGTGATAGATGGTCAAGGCCCACATTCAACCTTCCTATTACCTCAAAATCGTATTCTTGGAATAACAACAGTCATCTACATATTCCCCCCCCAACACAGGCTTATTGACTAGATACTTCAATGCATAATGGTTTGTGTACATCTTGAAATGTATGCCCAATAGGTAATGCCTGAATTTTTGGAGCACGTACACCATCGCCGATCCTTCACACTCTGTCGTTGAATAATTCTTCTTAGCCTTTGACAATTTTCTGCTTGCAAATGCTATAGGGTAATCTAGTTCTCCTTCACCAACTTGTGTCAGCACTGCTCCTAATGCAATGCATGAGGCATCAAAGAGCACATGGAATTCTTTCTTCTAGTCTGGGAAGACCAAGATCAGTGTGGTAACCATTTTTTCCTTCAAGACATCCAGACTGTGCTGACATTCTTCATTCCAACAGAATGTAGTATCCTTCTTTAGCAACTTTTCCATGGGCATGGTAATCTGAGCATAAGCCTTGATGAACTTTCGATAATACCCAGTATGTCCCAACATTTTGTACAACTGTTTAACACTTCTTGGGGCTTCTAAGTTTATTATTACCATGAGTCATTGCCTTCATACCACATGACCAAACAAAATCTCAGAGGGGACACAAAACAAGCACTTCTTCAGGTTCAACGCAATCTGATACCTTCGGCCCATATCCAGAATTAAGCACAGATTGTCTACGTGGCACTTGACTAGCCCAAACACTGTCCAGTCATCAAAATATACCTCCAAAAGTTTGTTAATATACTCTTTGAACTCCATGATAACTACGCGAGAGAATATCACTGGCACATTCTTCATTCCGAAGAGCATCACCGTATACTGGAAACAACCCCAATCCATCACGAAGGTTGTTTTACTCATGTCTTCTAGTGCAATCTTGATCTGATGGGATCCAGAGAACCCATTAGTAAACGAATAGGCCTCCTGTTCTCCAACATTGTCCAAGACTTCATCAGTAAATGGTGTCAGCAAAGGAACATGGACAAAGGCATCATTAAGCTTTCTTAGATCTAGGAAAATCCTTATTTCATCCTTCTGCTTCTTTTCCTGAACTACCATTGGGCTAAACCAATCAGATTCCTCCACTGGTTCAATAATACCTGCTTCAATCATATTGTCCAACTCCAAGTAGACCTTTTCCTTATATTTGGGGTCAAGGTGATATGGCCTCTACTTAACAATCTTCACGTATGGTTTCAGATTTATTTTCATCACTCCCAAATCGCCTATGATGCCTTTCAAGTCCAAAAATTTTGTAGGGAATAGATCCTGATATTCGCAGAGCAACTCAACGACTTTATCTACTGTAGCATCATCCCAGTAATCCCAAATATTCACAAACTTTGGCTCTGCCTTTGTTCCAATTTTTGGTTTGATGGGCCCTGACCCAGGTTCATCATTAAGTAGCCAAGAAAATCCCTACACTACTGGCCCTTTTGGCATCAATTCGTAGAGCACAGACTAAAGTCTCACCCAAAGAAGTATGGGGGGATGTAGGAACCAAGTTTTTGCACCCTGCGATGGTTGTGATGTTGGTTATATGCCCTAACCATTTCTTCGTACGGATTGATAAGCCCTTTAGGGCTTTCAAATTATTTCTCTTATTCGTCCGTGAAGCCTTCATGAAAGTCTCCAATCATCATTCGCAAGCCCCAAATAGATAGAGCAGGCGCTTATGAGCCTCTGTAATTACTCTTACTTCCGTATTTACTCAGATTCGCTTAAGTATTAATTAACTTTAACATGCATTACAGTTATCCTCATGTAAACAGATATTCTTACTTACATTCATATGAAAAAGTAAAATGCATAGATCCATGAATCAATATAACATTAATTCATAACCCTAGTATTCAACATAAAATAATCACAACATTCATAACAGAAGTAAAATAAAACATACATAGATAATTCTAGAATACTTCTCTTTATTGATAATCCAGATTTCTAGTATAGACTCTAACTGCCCTGCACACACAATTGCAGTGGTCCACACACTCAGCTACAGACTTCTACCCTAGGCCTCTACACACACAGCTGCAATATTCTACCCTAGGTGTCTACGCATTCAGCTTTCATTGACTGATTCTGTGCTCAATGACCCTTCCAATAGTGCAACTTCTTGGAGATACACTGACCAAACCATCTCGATAGCCTGACTAGTCCCTGGTGCCAGACTTGTTCATGTGGTGCTCACCTTCCCTATGCCATCTTGGATCCTTTTGGTCTGGATCTGCAGCTCATGTAGATCCTTCTGAAGAGTGCTCAATGACTGTAGGTGCTTCTGTTTGAACTGATGCAATAGTTCTGCTATGGTATTACACACTTTATCTTTGATCTCGTCGAGATCGCCTTCTCTCAGCCTGATGGGATCCAACAATGCCTTTGTTGCTTTCAGCTTCTTTTGGGGCCCCTCCTTCTGTTGTTCTCTATATCTTTTCACCTAGAATGGAGTTCTCTATTCTTCATCTCCTCCATCTCCTTGCTCTAACAATTCCTCTTCCTCAGTCTTGGGTGAAAGAGATTTACCACTCCACTTAGAGTCATGTTGCTCCTGCTCAACCTACTTCTTTGTAGCATGCTCCATTTCTAGCTAGGACTTCTCCTCAGTCTCTTTCCTTCACTTCTTGGGCGACTGCTAGACCTCCTACTTTGCTGCATCCTTCTTCTTTGTCTCTACGGAACTCCCTGTGCCTTTTCTCGTGGCTTTGACCAGATTAAATGGAGAATGCCAATCTACTAGCTAGTGCTTGATAACCTTTTAAATAACATCGTGTGTGGCAAGATAAGCTAGATCAAATCACTTCTGTGGAACATTGTTCTGCACCCTGATATATACGCAGTGGAAGTCTACCTTAAACTTCACATATTCTGATAATTGCTCAAACACAATAGGGGACAACCATGGCTTCTAGTTGATGGCCATGTGAATGCTTTCCTCCATCAACACCCAGAAAACTTTGGTCTCCATGACCCTTGCAGAGTCCTTTGTGGCCCAAGGGGAGGAAAATTGCGCAGCCTCTAGCAATCCTTTCTCCAAGGGAGGAAACTAGTTGTCCTCTCGTAGCTCCCAAGACATGAGCATGATGGAGAGAAATAATCATGCATAGTGGAAGGTTTTTCTCTCATCCTAAGCCTCGTGACAATTCACAAGGAACACGTTGTAGAGGTAGCGTGAACAGTTAAACTACACACCTTCTGTGCATTGTGCAACTAACGAGATTACTCGCATCAGAACCTTGTCCCTGCAACATTTCCTAATGGCCTTACCAATGAGGATTTGTGTGGAAATTTTCACTACAGTGTCATAGATAGACGTGATGGAGTACTCACGTGGTTCTTAACTAGCTTGAATTTCTCCTTCATTTTTCTGCTAGGTTGCGCTCACTGGTTTTTCTGCCAAAGTCCTTGGTCAGATTCAAGCTTGAATGTGGTAGGAGCGTGATTCAATGGATTAACATGTATATGATTGGGATTGGTTTGATTAGCTACAAACATCCATCATGTACTAGGGTCAACAATTTCTTGATAATGATGATATTGATGTTGGAGCGATGGTATTGGGGCACCCACAGCAAGTTCAATAGCCCTATTTGATTCACTCTATGAATCCACTTGACTTGCTCCAACGCATTGACATCAGATTATTTATAGTACACCTTCTTCATGTAGTTCTCCTTTGCGAGGTGGGGGAACCTATCATGTTCCACCAAAGCCTAATCTTCCATTTTCAAATGGGGAATCCACGCCAGGAATGAGCCTTCAAAGGTGATACTTTCTAGTAGTAGGGGCATATTTATGAGGAATTTCCCCGCATCTGGGTCCTTAGTGACTTTCGCCTTTCCCTTATGTAGAGGGATGTAATCCCGCAGTTTGGAGATGTGCTCCTCACCCTCAGCATCTATATCCCTTGTGTCCTCTTCGGCCTCCAAATCCATAACTTTCCCCTTATCCTTCACTGGCTGTTTATCTTTGTTTTGGGCCTGGGTAGCAAAGTGCTTCCTCGGTGACTCGTGCATCAGAATTGCCCTCTTCTACTTGTCTTTCTTGGACTTGGGATTCTCATGCACTAGTGTGGGTTTCGGCCTAGGCAACCTTGGTACCGTAGGCACAAGAGTCGAAGCCTCCATGCTTACATCTTCCAGAGCCTCTTCCTTGGAGGTAATAGTTCCTCTGGTGCTTGCAACCTCGCTTGGTTCGGACATGGTTTTGAGAATAAACTGTTGGGTATCCTTAGGCAAAGTATCAAACACAGAGCTAGTGACTAAATCTGCAAAAAAACTGAGGATTCATAAATGACGAACAACACAACTCAAAAATTCTAAGCATGAAAAGTGTTCTTTGCTAGATGGCCACACAAAATTTATAAGCGAATTTGAATTCAAATTTGATTATTGCCCCCAAAATCCCTCCATAAATGTTGATTTGGTGGCAACTCTTCAAATATTTCTGCCTTAAATACCGCCCCCCCACTCCTCTTAATCGTCTCCTAGCTATCAAATCATGAACAGTGACTATAATGGTTATTTCCTAGCTGTGGTGCGCAGTATCTCTCCTCATAACGTAGCTCCCTTCATGCATCTTCTGATATTGTGACATCACCCTCCTCCAAACAACCCCTCTATCATGTAGTTCCACCAACCAAGAAGTGTAATTTATAGTCCCGCAATCCCTTGCAGCTGCCTGGAGTGCTAAGATTGTCCTACCATCATGTAGTCATTGAGTTGGATCCCCTGTGTATGGATTCAACCATCTTCCATTTACCCTTTCCGGAAATGGTTCTCTATTCAACTTTGCAAGTTGAACTACGCCAACATCTGTAATTTCTTTGACGACATATGGCCCTAGCCAGTGCATCTTAAAATTTCTTAGAAACTTAGCGAACTTGTTATCATATAATAAAACCAAGTCATTTACCTTCAATGTTTGCAGTTTGGTGTGCTGATCATGCCAAGCTTTTTCGCATTCCTTCTAAGCCTGCTAATGGAATCCATCTAGAAAACTATCTTCTTCAAGCTCCTTTAGCTACACAAGCCATTCTTCTGAGGCTCTGTGGTCTGCCATTCCTGTGAAAGCCATGATGTGTAGATTTGGTACGATATATTCCATCATCATTACAGCCTCTACACCATAAACCAATTGGAAAGGTGTTTGATAGGTTAGATTTTTGAAAGTAGTTTTGTATGCCCATAACATCGCTGGTACATGCATGTCCCAATCATTCCACCGTGAATTGAAAATCTTCGTCAGCACATTTTCTAATATCTTATTGAAAGCCTCAACTGTTCCATTGGCCTGAGGATGATATGGTGTACTTTTCTGATGGTAAACTCGGAACTCTTCTGTTAGCACGCTGATCGTTTCATTGCGAAAATGTGTACCGCAGTTGCTCATAAATACCTTTGGGCAACAAAACCTGGTCAACACATATTCAAACCACTAACTTTGATTTTTTTTCCCCTATACATTGCTTCATAGGTTGTGCCTCCACCCATCTGGTCAAATATTCTATTGCGGTGATGATGTAGAGCGCACCTATTTTCTTACCTGGGGAGTGAATTGGTCCTACAATATCAATGACACATTTCTCAAATGGCTGCAATGACACTTATGGATTTAGCAGTAGCTCATCCCTCTGCGATGGCCTGCCCATCCTCTAACATGCATCGCATGCCTTACAATATGCTTTAGAGTCTTTATTTAGTGTCAACCACCACAACCCAGCACACAAATCCTTATGTTATTTTGTTTTCCCTACATAATCTCCTTCCACAGCTCCTCATGAGCCTTAGTGAGGTTACTATTTCATTCAAAATTGGGCACATATTATCGAAGTATCTCTCCTAATCCCATATTATACAAATGGCCTGCAATTACTAAGAAATTGGCTATGCGCACCATCAATTCCTTCTTTTGCTTACTAGAGTATCCTTCTGGAGTTGTTCCTATGGTAAAAAATGGATAATGTCTACAAAGTGGCTATCCGCTACACACACTTGAAAGAGATATGCATTGGACAACCCTTCCTCCAAATCAATAGGCTCTTCTCCTATATCTATGTGCAACAGATGGTTAAGGCCTACATTCAATCTTCCTGGCTTCACAATTACCTCAAAATCATATTCTTGGAATAAAAACCATCCGCATATTTCCCCCCCAACACAGGCTTGTTGACTAGATACTTCAATGGATAATGGTTTGCATACATCTTGAAATGTCCTCCCAACACATAATGCCTGAATTTTTGGAGTGCATACACCATCGCTAATCCTTCATGCTCTGTCGTCAAATTGAAAATTTTCTTCTTGCAAATGCTATAGGGTGATCTAGTTCTCCTTTGCCAGCCTGTGTCAGCACTGCTCCCAAAGCAATGCACAAGGCATCAAAGTGCACATGGAATTCTTTTTTCCAGTCCTCGCAAACCAAGATTAGAGCAGTAACCATTTTCTCCTTCAAGACATCCAAACTGTGCTAACATTATTCATTCCAACAGAATCTAATGTCCTTCTTTAGCAACGTTTCCATGGGCATGGTAATATGAGCATAAGTCTTGATGAACTTTTGATAATACCTGATATGGCCCAGAATTATGTGCAGTTGTTTAACACTCCTTGGGGCTTCCAAATTGATTATTACTGTGATCTTGTCAAGTTCCACCATGAGTCATTTCTTGCATACCACATGACCCAACAAAATCCCAAAGGGGACATGAAACAAGCACTTCTTCAAGTTTAGCACAATCTAATACCTTCGACATGTATCCAACATTAAGCATAGATTTTCTACGTGGTGCTTGACTAGCCCAAGCACTCTCAAGTCATCAAAATAGACCTCCAAAAGTTTTTGAATAAACTCTTTGAACACCATGATCACTACGTAAGAGAATATCACCAGTGCATTCTTTAGTCTGAAGAGCATCACCATATACTGAAAGAAACCCCATTCCATCGCAAAGGTTGTTTTACTTCTGTCTTCTAGCGTGATCTTGATCTGATGGTATACAGAGAACCCACTAGTAGACGAATAGGCCTCCTGTCCTCCAATATTGTCTAGGACCTCATCAGTAAATGGTGTCAGGAAAGGATCATGGACACAGGCATCATTAATATTTCTTAGATCTACACAAATCCATATTTCATCCTTTTGCTACTTTTCGTGAACTACCATTGGGCTCACCCAATCAGATTCCTCCGCTTTTTCAATAATGCCTGCTTCAAGCATCTTGTCCAACTCTAATCATACCTTTTCCTTTTATTTTGGATTAAGGCGATATGGCCTCTACTTAACAGGCTTCATGTCTGGTTTTAGATTTATTTTCATCACTCCCAAATTGTCTATGATGCCTTTCAAGTCTAAAAATTTTGTAGGGAATAGATCTTGATATTCACAGAGAAACTTAGTGACATTATCTACTATAGCATCATCCTAGTAATCCCCATTCTTCAAAAACATTGGCTCCGCCTCTGCACCAATTGTTGGCTTGATGGGCCTTGACCTAGGTTTGGCATTAAGTAGCCAAGAAAATCCGTACACTACTGGCCCTTTCGTCCTCAATCTGTGGACTGTGGAATGAATTCTCACCCGAAGCAGTATGGGGGGATGTAGGAACCAAATTTCCACACCCTGAGATGGTTGTGATGTCAGTTATATGCCCTAGCCCTTCTTTCACACAGACCGATAAACCCTTTAGGGCTTATCAAAGTATTTCTCTTATTCGCCCTTGAAGCCTCCGTGAAAGTCTCCAATCGTCCTTCATAAACCCCAAATAGATAGACGAGGCACTTACACACCTCTGTAACTACTCTTACTTATGTATTTACTCAGATTTTCTTAAGTATTGGTTAACTTTAACATGCATTAAGGTTATCTTCACATAAACAGATATTCTTACTTGCGTTCATATGACAAAGTAAAATATATAGATTTGTGCATCAATATAGCATTAATTCATAACCCCAATATTCAACATAACATAATTGCAACGTTCATAAAAAAAAGTAAAATAACTTCCAGAATAATTTTTATATTGACAATCCAGATTTCCAGTACAAACTCGAACTACCCTATGCACATAGCTGTAGGGGTCTGCACACTCAGTTGTAAACTTCTACCCTAGGCCTCTACGCACTCAGCTATAGAGCCTCTTCCTATGCTAAGACTCTTCACTCTTAGCTCTCACAAACCCATTAACTTAGAACTCTACCAAAAACTTATGAACTGCCTTAAACTCTTATAAGACTCCCTTTTTATACAATCCCATTGTCTGTGGACTGAGGGAGGATCTCATCAAGTAAACACAAACTATCTAAACTAAGGGCAGAAATCCTTTTTGACTGCTGACATCTTCGCAGCTAGAAAATGTAGTGACATTACATTCTTTACACAAAACTTGGGCCTTTAGCCCCAAAACTTGGGCTTTTAACCCCAAAATTGACCATAGGGGACCCGTTCCCAACAAGCCTCCAACACAAATTTGGTGACTTGCCCCTTGTTAGCCTCCTGCTGCAGTAGGTTATTCATCTTTCATGATCGACATTTTTACATGCCAAATATGTCGTACTATGCATACTACAATGCTCCATATTTGCTAAAAAAGGCCAAGGAAGGATGCCATGAGAGTGTGCTAGCCTAAGTGCCATTGCTGTATTCCAATTTTGATGAGTTATTCCATTTTTGAAGAATTTTCAGTTAAAAGGAGGTCCAAACAGCTTAATCTTGGTCTCCCTAGGTTTCAATTTCCTGTTGTAGAATATAGAGAATCATTATCTGTCCAAACAGCTTAATCTTGGCAGATTCTTAGATAGATAGAGAAGCAAGGGTGCTCAATAGCCTAATATGAGCCCCTAGATGAAATAAGTGTAGATGTAGATAGGAGGACAAAGAGAAAAAGTTGAAAAGCTGGGTTTGCTAGTTCAGGTGCACCCAAACCAAAAGAAGAAAAATGCTAGGTAACTAGGCTGGGTAAGTAGCTTTGTGGTTGCAAAAATCAAACTATGTGATCCATTTTATGTTTTCAAAGTTTCATATCTATTCAGATCACAAGTTGGAGGCAGTTTTCCATTTAAAGGACTTCAAGCGAGGCATGTCTAACTCCCCCCTTCTTCATCTTCCCCAAATTACTCACTAACTTCCCCTAAAGAGGTCAAGATTTGCTTGATACCTCTCAGATTCATCATTCTTCATATCAGTCGCCTTAGTAAAGATCTGCTTTACTAAAGGAAAGTCCATACTTCCTCTACAACTCTTACTTCTCCTCGATAGCCTAAGATTTACATACTTAGCGCTTTTTCTCATCATTATCATGTTGACTGCTAACTCTACTATGTAACTCCCTATCTATCTCCCCTTCCCCCTACTAAAACTATGTTAATAACTCCCCTATATACTTATTCCCTCCCCCTGGTTGAAATATAACCATAAATACACTTGGGAATTGCTAAGTTTATCTGAAATTCAGCGAGAACCCTCATTTCCCCCCTCAAACCATCTTCTCATGCATTTCAGACTCCTTCTGATGCACAAAACCCTTCATCACTCTGTAAATCCTTCCTCTAATGCTTTTTGACTCCTTCAAAAAGCATAAAATCCCCCTCCAAATGTATAAAATCCACCTTTGGGCCTTGTTTTTCCTTTTCAAAAGGCATAAATCCGTTCTTTTGGGCCATTAAACCCCTCTCAAAGCACATAAAATCCTCCCAAGTGCCTCTAAAATCCTTCCAAGGCATGAAAAATCCCTTTTTTTGGGCTATCGGACCCCTTCCCATGCCTTAAAATCCCTTCAAACATCAAAAATTCTGCTTCCGATCATAAAAGCCCGCATCACTTACCTTGGGCCTTGCTCCGATTGCAAAAGGGTTCTATTGGACCCCCTCCGATGTGATATCGCAGTCGAGAGGGGAGTCGTGTATCAAAACAATGCATAAGTGTGCCCCTGACTGGTTTGGTCTGACAGCGATTTCGCTGATCAGCGTATCGCTATGACAAAACAAACATATATGTGTGTTGTCGATATGGTTCATCACCGATGGTCTGTTGCCGATCGCATATCGGCGATCGGCATTTCATATAAATCCATGCCATATATATATAGGCCCCGCTGCCTTCTCTATTTCTGCCATTCGTCCGATTGCCCGCGCCCTAGATTTACGGTGGGCGGGTCTGTCCCCTTCCGAACCTGTCGATGGTTAGCGTCCGAGAGATGGGCAGTTTTTCCCATCGTCACCCTGCCATGTCACCCTGCCATGTCACCCCGCTGACATCATCCGTCGTACTGGGTCCCACCGTTGACATCATGCTGACGTCATCCCCTTAAAGAAAAGCGTGAAAAGGAGAAATCGCTGCTTAGGAAGCCCAGAATGAAAAACTGAGGCAATTTTTGATGCGCGATCAGCGCATCACTAAGAAAAATTGGCCAAAATGGAAAGCCTCAGCCCAGCACAGGTCTACAGTAGTTATTTTTTCCCGAAAGAAGCAGAAAGGAACGAACTGACCCGTTAAAGTGTGTCAGAAGAGATGAAGCCAATTTTCATGTCAAAGAGTATCAGTGTTGCGGCAAAGTGTATCAGTCATTAGTGTCAGCGGAAGTCTTTATTTTCAGAGCAGATGGCATTAAAAGAGATCGCTCAAAGTCAAGAAGCGGTTAAAGAGCCATTTAAGGCTCACCAAGACAGTTTAATGCAGTAAAAGCCATATGAGGGCAGCGCTGCAAGTCCCAAGGCACAGTTATTACAGAGCCAGACAACGCATTGCTCAAAAGACCATATTAACTCAGTTTTGATGTCTGCTGCCCTAGCGCAGCTGTTAGATAGATATTTTGCTACATTTATGTTCATTAGAAAGTACCTAAATCACATTTATTGCCATAGATCTTCCCTTAGATCTGTTTTGTAGATATTTTGCCTATAAATACAGCCTTGAACAATGTAATGGTGGGTGGTTGGTTGGTTAATGCACTCCAAGAGAGACTCGCTCTATATATGATATGTTTTACTTAATCAAAGATTGTTGAAAGCTTGGAGAATGGACTGTTTGATGTATTTTTAATGTCTCTGAAGAGTGAATGAGGGAAATCTTGCACTGCTTTCTAAATCAATAAGTGTTCCTTACCTCTGTTATTTCAATTTCGCATATGCTAAAGTCACAGAACAAAAGTTTGGTCTAGAATTTGCTTACCTGCACTCTATGCTCAGTTTTCGTGGCTTCTTAATGTTTTCCTCTTGATTTAGGCATAAATATGGATTCCTTATGGCTCATATTTGCTCTATTTCACATATGAAGGGCTGTTATCTGGGAATTCTTAGTTGCTCCTAGGTAGGGCTCATTCGTCTTCTCTCTGCTAACCTGATTGAGAGATTCTTTGTTTCCTCTCATTTCTTAGCCTGCAATCCATCTTCATTTACCTCGAGTATTGTTTCATGAGCAGCTACCTTGCCCCTTTTTCCTCTTGTGACCAAGAAAACGCATCAGCAGTCTTACTCCCCGACTCCATGCCCATTGGTTCGAAACTTGTCACACTATGCATTGCCTCTCTACTTGAAAGCATCCTCCCTCCACCCAAAAACAAACAAAAACCCTTGAACCCAATAACTAGCCTAAAATCATCATCAACAAAGCTAAAATCATTAAGAGAGAGCCCTCTCTGATTGCAGGTAGGCTAGGACCTGCAGTCCAAAGATTGGTTTGTGGTTACCTCGGCCATATTCCCTTAGGAGTCAAAGGTAACAACCTGAGTGTTAACACCCCTGATTCACTCTACTGGCATGAAGATCTTGTCATGAATACCTCCCAGCTCCACTTATACCACTATGACTTTGGCAGTGCACTGTGTTGCCGCCTGCTTCACCTACTCATCCAGCTGCTTTGTCACTAGCTCTGTGTTGTCTACATGTATTTTTTGCTATGTCGCCTGTAGACTGGAAAATTTCCCTTCAATGGAGGTAGTGAGTGCATAGGCCTCCTCTAACCAAGGCCCCAATCTAGCCTTGATTACTATCTCCTTGTGCTGAGATGCATCCACTTGTGCTTTTAGTGAATTTGCTTCCTATAGCTTCACTAACCTTTGTCTAATGGCAACAGTGTGCGTCGTCACTTTAACCTCATCATATCTCTGTTGTAGCTCCTACGCATCTGTCTCCAGTCTCTACACAGTGGGATCATGCTGTAGCTTGGTGACTACCTCGAGTGACTTCTCGAAGATGGCAGTGAACTCCTTCACGATGACATCTATAGCTGCAATTGCATCTTTGACAGTGGTTGTATGCTGCTCTTTAACCTCTGGTGGAGTCGAAGGCTAGGCCCTCAACTCAAGCTCTATAGTTTTAAGGTTTAGTTCAAACTAAAACTTGGCCAAATCTATTCTCACTTCGCACTCTCAGACAACAAGCTTCCAGATTCTCAAGTCCACTAGCGAATATTCAGGAATATCCAGCTCTAGCACAGTCTTGCATGCCTCATCCACCACCTTGATCATGTGCTCATTCTTTTCTGTGGTGGCCTTAATAAGATCAATGGTAGAATTCTTTTGGGCAGCCAACTAAGTGTTGTTCACCTTCTACTCACTCATAATATTCAGGGCACACTGTTCGCAAGCCTGAAGTTCCATGATCACACCATCTTGTGAGGTGTGAAGGGATTCACTTGGAAGCGCAACCAAATTTAGCCCAACCCTCTTGAGGGTGCTAACAGTGGCCCTGTCAGCTTTTTCTTCTACAGTCAACACTCCATCCGGTAGCACTATGGCATAGGGATCTAGTGTGCGCACCATGTCTACTGCCTCCAACATTCTAGGCACCAAAATAGTCGACACCGCAATGCTTCACCCCACACTGGTTTGTACCTATGGTGCCTGGATATGCAACTCATGCAAACCCAAGGCTTCTTGTTGCTACTACTTAAACTACTACAATAGTTTTGTGGTCACATCCCTCACCGCATCAATGTCATTCAAATAATCCTCTGTCAAGGTGATTGGGTCAAGGGATGTTTTGTTAGCCTTGGACTTCTTCCGTGGCCCTACTTTATCCTGCCCACTGTTGTGCTTAACCTAGAATGAAGTATCCTCCAAGTCTGCTCCTCCCTAGTCGGATCGCTCCTCTTCCTCTTCTGTCTCCTGGGAAGGAGATTTTTGATTCTTGTCGGAGTTGTGCTCCTCCTCTTCTTCCTACCCTTCTGTCTTCTTTTTGGCATTGTGCCACACTTTGGCTTTATCCTCAGCCTCTTTCTTCCTCTTCTGAGACAAATGTTCCATCTTTATTCTGTCCTCTTCCTTCTTACACTTCGATACATTCTTGCTAGACCCAGTTGTTAAGTCTAAGGTCATGTGCCACTCTGCTAGCTAGTGGTCGAGGACCACCGCGATCGCATTGCCTGTGGTGAGGCATGGAAGGTCATACCACTTTTGCTCAAGGTCCTCCCACACTCGCATGGAGACATAGTGGATGTCTACCTTGAACTCCACATACTGTGACAACTAGTCGAAGATAGTCGGTGACAACCACGGTTTGTGGTTAATGGCCATGTTGATACTCATGTCCATCAAGATCCAAAATATCTTGCTATCCTTGACCCTTTGGGGGTTCTTGGTGGCCTAGAGCGAAGCAAACTTTCCTACTTCCGATAAATCCTGCTCGACCTAAAGAAACTAACTATCCTCTAGTAACTCCCATGTGACTAGTACTATGGATATCAATAGCCATGCATAGTGAAAGGTTTTTCTATGGTCCTACGTCTCTACAGTTTGCGAGGAACTTGCTGAAGAGGTAGTGCACCTAGTTGAATTGCACACCCTCCGTGCACTGGGCTACTGATGATATGATTGGTGCCTACACTTCATCTGCGTGACACTTTCTCATAATTTTCCCTACTAGGATCTAGGTAGCTTCTCTGACCGTGGGTTCAGTTATACTAGAAATGGAGTAGCCACATGGCTTCTTGACAAGCTTAAGTTTGTCCTTCATTTGCTCGGTGAGGTCGCACTCACCTGTCTTTCCACCAAATTCCATGGCTAGATTTAGTCCTGAATGTGGGAGTTGACTGATCCTATGGATCAGTATGTTAGTGATTGGTATTGGTTCTTCCAACCACATGCACCCATCATACACCAAACATAGCCGTTGTTTGATCACTATCATGGGTATGGGCGCACGATTGTAATGCGGCACCCATAGCATGTTTAGTAATCATGCCCTATCCACCCCTTTTATCCATTTCCTTGGCTCCAGCACGATCACACCAATGTCCTTATAAAAGACATGGTGCATGAATTGATTAGTCACTAAGTGGGGAAAGCACTCCATATCGACCAAATCCCAATCCTCTGGTTTTAAAAGGGGGACATGTGCCAGGCGCGGTCTGTGAAACGCGATCTTGTCCGACAACAATGTTGTATGCAATGTGACCTTACTCTCATCAATGTCCTTGGGGAACTTTGCCTTGCCTAGGTGTGGGGGAATGTATTTGGGTAGTTTAGAGATAAGGCCAGACCCTTCAATGTCAACATCCTCAGTCCCCATTTCAATGTCGTCTCCACCCATATTTATTTCTTCACTATCTTCTTCAGGTTCCATGGCAACTACCTTTCCCTTCTCCTGTGCAGTGTGTTGGGTTGTGTTATATTCTTTCCATGACTAGCCTATGTAGTTAATTGGGGGGTTAGAGGTGGGGTAGGTAGCACCCCTTTACAGAGTCCAGTGCAGCACCTTGGGGAAAGTTTTTTTGGACCCTATATTAGGTGGGGCGAACCTACCTATGGTTTTGTGCATGTTTTTTGCACATGGTTTTGGGTGCGATGATTTTCAGTCTATGGTATTGGATGCTTCAACATGTATATATATGTATTGTAACATTGAAAGGAACACAATGAAAGATGAATATGGTAGTCCCAGTCTTGGGATCCGGGGGAAAATATTTGTGTATATGTTTTTTATGTGTTATGCTCTCGAATTGTTTGTTTTCTGCATTTTAGAATTTGTATGCAGGTAATTTCTGTATGGGTTTAAACCCTACACTTGATATCAGAGTTGTTTTGGCTTCAAGGGCATGCCTTTGTAATTGAGGGGTTTTGCTCGAGCCTATGGTAGACCCTGTTTAGTGGGAGATCTGCGGGATCGATTCTGGTGGTGAAAGAAGATGGCGAGTAGTGGACAGATGGAGATTGATAAATTTAATGGTTAGAGTTTTGAGTTGTTGAAACTCAAGATGGAGGATCTATTGGTGGATAAAGATCAATGGATCATGATAGATCTAGGTACTAAACCAATGGGAATGTCTGATGAAGAATAGAAGAAGTTGTATCGGATGGCAAAGAGCATAATACGATTTTGTGTCTTAGATTCAATATTGTTGAATGTACCATGGGAGCTATGACGAAGGATTTGTGGGTCAATTTAGGGACTCTGTACAAATATAAGTATCTGGTGAATAAACTTTTCCTACAAAACAAACTGCATAACCTAAGGATGAAAGATGGAGACTCGGTGATAGAGCATCTGAATGAAGAATTAATTTAATATTGTGGTAAGTCAGTTATTGTCTATTGATATTAAAATTTCAAATGAAGATAAGTGCATTAGTTTGTTGTGTTCTCTACCAGATTCATGGGATAGTATGGTTATTGCAATAGGTAGCAATGTGACAGCCTTGCAGTTTGATGAAATAGTCTCATCCTTACTGATGCAGGAGATGAGATAGAAAAATATGGAGAGCCAGAATGGTTATGTCTTTTCTATACAAGGGCGGTCCCAGATCCGAGACAATAATAATTCATCGATTGGGAGATCTAAATCAAGAGGGAGATATAATTCTCCAAGAAAACCTGTAAAGGTGGTGCACTAGAAACGCAGAAAGGGAGGGTAGTACAAAAGGGACTGTAAATCTAAATCTCCTGACAAAGGAAAGGGATTTGACGATGCTCCTTTTGTAGAGGTGAAAACCACCTCAGATGGAGGTGGGGATGTGTACTTGGCTTCTTCAAGTACACATGTAGAGCATGAGTTATGGTTGATTGACTCAAGTGCATCCTTTCACTTCACTCCCCATAGAGAGTGGTTCTGCGAGTATGAGAAATATTATGGTGGTGATGTCTTCTTAGGGGATGAAAGGAAGGCTAGAATCGTAGGTCGCAGAAAAGTAAAGTTGAATTTGCAAGGTGGAAGGATTAGAACACTTCCTGGTGTTCTGCATATTCCTGAATTAGCCATAAATCTGATTTCTATAAGCAAGCTCGATGATGCAGGTGTAAAAATAGTGTTTCAGAAGGATACCTGCAAGATGGTTCGGGGAGAACTGGTATTGATGTGGGGAATTTGGATTGGAACACTGCACAAGCTGTAAGGTAGCACTGTTGTTGATAGGTGAAACAACTCTATAGTTCCTGAAAGTGGAGCAGAAAATCTAGTTGTCTCTAGAGAGAAGACCATGTTGTGGCATCAACGGCTTAGACATATTGGAGAGAAGGGCCTTCGAATACTTCATGGTAAAGGTATGGTAGAAGTTATGAGTAATAGATCTCTAGATTTCGATTTTTGTGAAAATTGTGTATATGGGAAGCGGAATCAGGTGAGTTTCCCCTCTGGTGATAAAAGGGCGAAACAGATATTAGAAATTATGCACAGTAATGTGTTTGGACCTGTGAAGGTTGCATCACTAAGTAAGTCTGTGTACTATGTATCATTTATAGATGACTTCTCAATGAATACATGGATATATTTCCTTAAGGTTAAATATGAAGTCTTTGACAGGTTTGAAGAATTTAAGTCTCTAGTGAAAAACCAGACAGAGAAGAGGATAAAGGTGTTGAGGACAAATAACGATGGTGAGTTTTGCAGTAAGGAATTTGAAGAATTCTATAAGAAGTGTGGTATAGCATGTCAGAAGACTACTCCATACACACTTGAGAAAAATGGAGTTACAGAAAGAATGAATAAGATGTTGATGGAAAGGGCAAGAAGCATGCTCAATGCTGCTGGGTTAGAATAGGAATTCTGGGCAGAGGTGGTGGAGACAGCATGTTACCTGGTCAACATATCACCTTCGTCAATGTTGGAGGATAAGACTCCATAATAGGTATGGACTAGTAAGAAACCATCTCTTTCACATTTGAGGGTATTTCGATGTGATGCATATGTACATGTTCCAAAGGATAAAAGAACAAAGTTGGATATTAAATCTAAACAGTGCATCTTTATTGGGTATATGGATGGTTTAAAGGGTTATAAGCTTTGGAACCTAGTAACAAGGAAGATTGTGCACAATTGAGATGTGGTGTTGAGAGAGGTGAAAAATTTTATTAAACACGAAGTCTCATCAAAGGAACCTGAGAAGATAGAGTTTGAGCTAAAGGAGGAAGAATCAGACTCTACAACAGAAGAGGAATCAAAATATGAAGAGCCACAAACTCCGGTTGTGAGAAGATAAGTTTGAGAAAGAAGGTAGCCAGAAAGGTATAGTCCATCTACCTTCTGTTAAAATTTTTCTTTATCTATTATTGATGATGATCCTAGAACTGTGAAGAAAGTAGTAGATTCAGAGGATGGAAAACTCTGGAAAGAGACCATGGTTGATGAAATGGCATCTTTGCACAAAAATGAGGTTTGGAATCTGGTGGAGTTGCTAACTAGAAGGAAACCCATTGGAAGAAAATGGGTGTCCAAGAAGAAGACAAATGCAGAAGGAAAGGTGTAGAAATAAAAAACTTGCTTGGTAGAAAAAGATTATTCCTGAGTGATGGGAGTTGATTTTGGTGATATTTTTTCTCCTGTTGCCAAGGTAGCTTCTATCAAATTACTTTTATCTATTACTATTGCTTTTGATTTTGAGTTAGAACAGATGGATGTGAAGATAACCTTTCTCCATGGGGATCTAGAAGAGGAGATCTACATGAAGCAACCTAAAGGATTTGCTGTGAAGGGTAAGAAAGAACTGGTATGCAAGTTAAAGAAGTATCTATATGGGCTAAAACAGTCACCAAGGATGTGGTATCAGAAGTTTGATACATTTATATGGGGACTTGGCTTCATCAAAAGGAAAGCAGATCACTATGTGTATTTTAGATTAATTGGTGACCGTCTTATTTATCTGGTCTTATACGCGGATGAGATGTTGCTGGTTGGAAATGATAAAGAAATTATGCAGGATATGAAGACCCAATTGTCCTCCAAATTCGACATGAAAGATCTTGGTGCTGCAAACTATATTTTGAGCATGGAAATTAAAAGAGATCAGATAAAGAGGAAGTTTTGGTTAAACCAAAGGAAGTATAACAAGACAATATTACAGAGGTTTAATATGCAAGATAGTAAACTGGTGAAGGTTACTACTCCTATAGGAGTAAATTTATCTGCTGAATAGTGTCCCAAGACACAAGAAGAGGAAGAGGGCATGTCTCATGTTCCATATGCAAGTGAAATCAATAACCTAATGTATGCGATGGTCTGTACTAGACTAGACATTAGTGGGAGTATTGAGCAGGTTTATGTCAAAACTAGGGAAGGAGCATTCAACAGTAGTGAAGCAGGTTTTTAGGTATTTGCGTGGCACTAGTGATTATGGTTTGTGCTACCAAGGAATACCAAGATTGGATAGAGTTTTGGATATTTGTGGCTTTGTTGATGAAAACTGGGCTGGAGATCTAGATAAGAGAAGATCTACAAGTGGGTATGTGTTTAACCTATTTGGAGGTGCAGTCGATTGGATGAGTAAGAAACATTATGTAGTGGCACTATCAAGTACAGAGGCAGAATACATGGCAGCCACTCATGCAAGAAAGGAAAGAGTTTGGTTACAGATATTGTGTTCAAGTATGGGGTTAGTATAGGGAGATATAAGGATAGACTCTGATAGCCTAAGTGAAATTTTCTTGGAAAAGAACCACGCTTAACATTCAAAGATAAAACACAATGATTTTCAATATCACTTTGTGAGGGATATGATAAAAGACAAAAAGGTGTTGTTGGTAAAGGTGGACACTTTGAAGAATACTGCAAATGCATTGACAAAATCTGTGAGCTCTGAGAAGTTCTCTTGGTGTAGAGAAACAATGGCATTTCAGGGCTAGATAAATGACTAAGCTCTCTGTGCCCCCTATGGAAAGAAAACAACAAGTTGGAGAATGTTGGGTTGTGTTATATTCATTCGACGACTACCTATGTAGTTAAATAGGGGTTAGAGGGGGGATGGAGCCACCCCTTCATTGTGCCGATTGCAGTGGGGGGTCATTGGGGGGGGGGAGCAGCCTCCCCTGTCCAGGGGGTTTGAGGGGGGTGGGTAGCCCCCTTCTACGGGGTCTGGGGCAATGCCCAAGGAAAATTTTTTTGGACCCTATATTAGGTGGAGCGAACCTACCTATGGTTTTGTGCATGGTTTTCACACATGGTTTTGGGCGCGATGGTTTTCGGTCCATGGTATTGGATGCTTCGACATGTATATATATGTATTGTAACATTGGAAGGAACACAATGAAAAATCAATCTGGTAGTCTTGGTATTGGGTTCTAAGGAAAAATCTCTATGTATATGTGTTTTATGTGTTATTCTCTCACATTTTTTATTTTCTGTGTTTTAGAATTCATATGCAGGAAATTTCTATACGGGGTTAAAACCTACACGGTGGGCTTTTCCTTCTGTAGTTGTTTTCTGGGTGATACTCGCACTGGCGGTGTCTCTTTATGCTTATCTTTATTCTTTTTCAAACCCTCTTTGGCCGGCGTAGGCCTCGGCCTAGGTGATGTTGGAAATTTGGGTACCTTTGCAAGTACTTCAACACTTTCTATCTTCAGGGAAATTCCCTCGGTTGCCATTACTTCTCTAGCACTTACAGTTTCTGTGGGCACTGACATGATGCTAAGCAACAACTCCTGCATTTCCTTTGGAAACTTCTCAAACATTGAACTCACTATCAAAGCTTCAAAGTATGCACAGTTCATATGCACCTTAGAGCTCAACACCTCAATTCTCAAAATGCCAATTGTTTTTCGTTCGGTAGCCACCTTTAATTTATAGGCATTTTTGAATTCAAATCTAACCGTTCTCCCAAAAATCCATTCATAAATGCTGGATTGGAGGAATATTTTCAAAGCTCTTGCCCCTAAATTCTAACTTAAATGCCACCCCCGTACTCCATTTAGCTATTTCCCCACTATCAAGTCTTGAATAGTGACCATAATGGTCACTTTCTAGCTTCCCTGTGTATTTCTGCTAACACTGTGACATTCCTTCATTCCACGCAGTTGCCCAATCGCATAGCTCCACAACCTGAGCAGTGTGGTTTATATTCCCGTGCCACCTTTTAGCTGCCTAGAGCACTAAGACTGTGCTTCCATCATGTAGTCATCTAGCTAGATCGTCAGTGTATGGCTTCAATCGATGGCCATTCACCCTCCCTAGGAATGGCTCTCCATTCAACTTTACTAACTGAACTACTCCACCATCGGTAATCTCCTTGATGACATAGGACCCTAGCCAATGCATCCAAATGTTTCCTGGAAATTTATCAAAATTGTTGTCATATCATAGAACTAAATAATTTACCTTGAAGGTCCACAGTTTGATGTGCCGATCATGCCATGCCTTTTCACACTATTTTTGAACTTGTTGATGGAATCCAACTAGAAATATATCCTCTTCAAACTCTATTAGTTGTTCGAGCCTCTCCTCCAGAGCTTCACGATATACCATTCTTGTGAATGTTGCTATGTGTAGACTAGGTACAATGTACTCCATCGCCATCACAGCTTCTATGCCATAAACTAGTCTGACATTTGTCCAGTTAAATTCTTGCAATTCATTCTATAAGCCCATAGCACTGCGGACATGCTCACATCCTAGTAATTTGTTTAAGCATTCCAACTCTTTGTTAGCACGCTCTCCAATATTTTATTAAATGTTTCCACTATCCCATTAGCCTACA
Source organism: Pinus taeda (assembly GCA_000404065.3). NCBI lineage: Eukaryota > Viridiplantae > Streptophyta > Pinopsida > Pinales > Pinaceae > Pinus > Pinus taeda. The sequence continues at coordinate 206,605 of APFE030566893.1, read as the reverse complement.
GATGATACAGCATGCTCTTTTGATGGTAAACCTAAAATTCCTCCATTATCGCACTAATCGTCTCATTAAGAAAACGCGTACTGTGATCGCTCATTAAAATTTTTTAATAGCCAAATCTTGTTAGCATGTACTCAAATATGAAAAATTCTCCTATCACGCTTGTACAATCCTTCATAGGCTACACCTCTTCCCATCTGGTTAAGTACTCAGTTGTGGTGATGATGTACCGCACACCCTTCTTCTTTCTGAATTGGTCCCACAAAGTCAATTATCCACTTCTCAAAGGGCTATAATGATATATGTGGATTCAGAAGCAGCTCATCCCTGTGTGAGGGTCTACCATTCCTTTGGCATGCTTTGTACGCCCTACAATATGCTTTTTAATCCTTATGCAATGTTGGCCACCATAACCCAATGTGTAGAATCTTCTACGCTACTACTTTTCCTGCATAATGACCTCCCACGGCTCCATCATGAGCCTCAGCGAGGATGCTATTTTGTTCAAACTCTGGTACTAATGTCACAATATTTCATCTAATCCCATTTTGTACAAGTGCCCTGCAATGACAAAAAAGTCTATTGTGCGCACCACCAGTTCCTTCTTTTGTTGGCTTGTATATCCTTCTTGAGCTGTACCTGTCATCAGGAAGTGTATAATATCTTCAAAGTGACTGTTTGAGACACGCACTACAAAGAGTTGCATGCCAAGAAATCCTTCCTCCAAATTAGTAGGCTCTTCTCTAGTTTCCATGCACGACAGATGATCTGGTCCTGCATTCAATTGTCCTAGTTTCACAATGACTTCAAAATCATATTCCTAGAACAACAACAACCACATGCTTATCTTCCCCCCAAACATAGGCTTGTTGACCAGGTATTTCAATGAAAAATGGTGTGTATACATCTTAAAATATTCCGCCAAAAAATAATGCCTAAACTTCTGGAGCGCATACACCATAGATAATCCTTTGCGCTCTGTCGTGGAATAATTTTTCTTAGCTTTGGACAACTTCCTACTTGCGAATGTTATAGATTGATCCAAGTCCCCTTCACCGGCTTGTGTTAGTACTGCTTCCAGTGCAATACATGAAGCATCCACATGCACATGAAATTCCTTCTTCCAATCTAGGAAGACTAGGATCGGTGCAGTGACCATTTTCTCCTTTAGCACGTCCAAGCTCTTCTGGCATTCTTCATTCCAATAGAATGTAACATCCTTATTTAAAATTTTTCCATTGGAATGGTGATCTGGTCATAGCTCTTGATGAATTTCCTATAGTATCCCATATGCCCCAACATTTCACGCAATTTTTTCACACTCCTTGGCACCTCCAAATTAATTATGACCATGATCTTCACAGGGTCTACCATGAAGCCTTGTCTGCATACCACATGACTTAGGAAGATCCCAAAAGGGACACAGAACAAACATTTCTTTAGATTGAGCATGATCTGGTACCTCTGTCATGTATCTAGCATCAAGCAGAGACTTGCTACATGGCACTTTACCAACCCAAACACTTTCCAATTGTCAAAGTAAACCTCTAGAAATTTGTGAATGAATTCCTTGAACGCTGGAATGACTACACGTGAAAATATCACTGACGCGTTCTTTAGCCCAAAAGGCATCACCGTATACTAGAATCATTCCCATTTACTCAGAAAGATCATCTTACTTCAATCCTCTGGTGCGATCTTGATCTGATGGTACCCAGAGAACCCATCAGTGATGGTCTCCAAAAACGTGGTGATCATGGACAGGTCAATTTCTTCAGTCGGCTTCTCTTGACTCCCTGAGGTAGAAGCCTCAACGAAACTTTTCTTCACTTCCATAAATGTTTCTTTTACACGTTCTAGATCAAACCGGTCTCCTTGTCTTGCACTTTGTGGGCCCACTCACCTTCTTCAGGCTGCTTCCCCTTATCCTCACTAATTGTCGCTCCACTCCGCATCAAAATATTTACCTTAGGGTATTCCTTGCAAGGCTTAGCCATCATCATCTATAGGTTCTGAGTTGGTTACTGAGGTTGCGCCCCTTTCTCGCATATCTTAGCTAACAATATAGGGAAATCCTCCGTCGCATGGTCAAACTCAGTACAATAGTGGCATGACAACCACATCAAATTCAGGTAGTCTCGCACGTAGTGTTCTGTTCCTCCACAATTGTAACAAATAACCTGCCCTTGATGACTAACAGGTCCTCCTCCACCTCAGCCTCATCCGTGCCCCTGATATTTGCCTCATGCTCCTCCAACATCTTGGTCCAGAGGCCACGTTTCTACCTGCACCCTATATGCTGGTGTCCTTTCCATCATTAATTCATAACTCCAACAATTGTGCTCATCATGACCAACAGATTGATAGAAGTTGTAGAAGAGTTGTCGCATTATCTGTACGAATTTTTGTGGCGAATGGCAATTGTCTGTCGCATGTTTCCCAGCTACTTGACAGATAGAACACCATAGCATGGGTCCTATACTTGGCCCTACTATAGCTTTCGGCCTTAAAGGCATTGTTCCCCCTTCTACAACATAATTTGTGAAAACTGAACAATGATTTTTGTCATGCCCCTGGCTTTTGCACTTTACGCACCACACTTCTTCGCATGCCTCTGGCCAAGATTTTCTATCTTTTTTTAGACTTTGCATTTCGAGGCAAATGTTTTGCAATTGCGCATGAATATTTTGAACCCCCATATTAGCATCCTGCATCTATGTCTCATGCAATCTCATCACAATTTCCAGAGCTTCCGCCTAGGTCCCAATCTTTTGTTGTGATAATGCAACCCTTAGATGAGGTAGGAGCGAGGCCAAAACCCATTCGCGGTGCTTCCCATTAGTCAGATTAATGTTAGCCTCATTGATCATACACTTCAATCTATGATCCAAATCTTAGGGAATCCCACGAGGCTCCATCATGATCTCTTTGAATCCCATAATTGATTGTGCCTCAGACTTAGGTCTACTAAATTCCTTATTCAGCGCAGTCTGGATATCTACCAATGTAGACATTAGATTATCTATGCAGTACTTAATGTACCACGTTAGTGTGTGGTCCTGCAAAGCACTAACTGACATTTATTTCTTCATTTGATCATTTGTGATACCCTAAGCTTCCCATACAACCTTCATGACGAACCAAAACTGGTATGGATATTCATTTCCCACACCCTTGAACACAGGTAGCTTTATGAAGTTCACCATGTTGAACAATGGTGGAGTGTTTCTGGGAAAATTAGTGTCTTTTCAATTGACTAACCCTCTAGGTTTTGTAGCTAACCTAGAAACAACAGTTAAAGAAATTCAATATCTTTCCTATGAGTGATAGATAATAAAGAGATTATGAAAGACCAACCTGTAACTTCCGCTTCAATCCTCGCTTGATCTCCCTCTCCTTTGGCCAATCCCGTAACTCCTCCCCATACTAAACACACTTGGAGAATACCTACACAACTACAAAAACAAATACCTATCAAAGCATAATGATCCATCACAGCATAAACATCATCGAATCATAAATATGATAAACAAATGAATGCATTTATAATTAACACAATCAATTTGGAAAAATCTTGAAGAACTTTATTAATATCAAGGATAATTACAACCCATAAGAAGTCTGATCTAGCACCATCCTCCTAGCTTCAAGCCTTCTTCACCTCATGAATCAGCAAGAACACAACACACCAACAATGACACAATGCTCTCACCTCAATACTAAAACTAGCAACACTTCCTTACAACGCAAAATCATTCAGCCTTCTGATCCCTTGGATGGGAGATCCTTTTATAGATGATTGCAAGAGGGTGAGTCATCAATGGGGATGATGAATTCCATTCCATTTGTTGAAATTAGTTCCACAAGAGAGGGGAATTGGAGATGTTTTCCTAGTTCCCTTGGTCATCCTTGGGCGAATTCAGAGAGGCAAGTGGCACAGGACAAGTTTCTAGAAGATTCCATGAGAAACCAACTCACAAACTGTCCCGAAATTTTGTCCAACCTCGCCCATCACACTTACTAAAGGGCCAAACTGTGAAGCATCTCACTTAGGCAGTGTAGCAAGTGAGATGCATCTCACCCTAACACAGGGCTTTCATATATGGTTTAGTTTAGGCACTTTCTAGATGATTTCTGAGATGGAACTTTTGGGGAATGAGGCATTCAGATGACTAAGCTTCTTTAGGGCATAAAACAACTCTTTTCGGGGTTGATGAGCCCTAATATCGCCGACATATGAGCTTGGGGTTGATGTGCCCAAATATGTCTATAACAGTTTCCTCCTAAAGCATGAGGTCATAAATGTTCATGTCAAGTGAGATGCTTTATCATGAGGATCGGAAGTTTTGAACTAGAAGGTGACCTACATAAATTACAATACAATACATCATGATAATATGATTTTTCATGAACTAGCTAAGGAGGCATTCCCATGCTCAGATTTATAAATTTTCATTTCACGTACATAGATCAGATAGTCGTCTGTAGATACAGACTTGTGATTCTATAGATATAGAGTCATAATCCATGATTAGGATGACCCTCTATGTAAAGCCTTTTTACATTTGATGTTTTTGTATCCCTAAATATATCGCAGCTCAAATATATGAAACTAGATCCAGGGTCTTCAAACTCGTTCAATTTTCAATCGATGTACAAGTCAAACCATGTGAAGAGATGTTTTGAGGTCGAACATGGAACGACATCACCTGATTACCAGCTAATGATGTGAGATATTAACAGACACGAGAGGAATAACTGATAATGATAATGATCCTCAAGGTACTATAGTACATTTCACGTGGTGTGAATACATGATCCAATTTCGAACACCATGCAAAATCTTTCGGTCGAAGGCCATTGATGTCAACCTATTGCCGGAAGAGCGAAACTCGCCATTGACGTAAACAAACTTCAAAGCACTAGAAGGGTGTTTCTAAGTCAGCTTCTTGGATAATGAGCTGATGTCGACAAGAAGAAACTCGTGATAGGAGGGCCTTAATGTATCCCACATCTATGACACAAAATGAAGCAAATGATTTTTGGAGGTGAAAATGAACTGACGACACAAGGTCCAACAATGGCAGTCATGAAAAATGAAGGTTGGAGGTATTGCAATGTATGAGAAATTAACTGGATGACTTCTCTTGAACATGTCAGTGACACTGAGATGAATTGGTAGCGTTAACCCAAAAAGATGGATGTTATGAAAGACCAATGGTATGATGACCGGTGAACGGAATAACCCAACCCAACTCAATCACGAAGATGAAGTGAAAGAATCATGTTCAAGAGTGATTTGCTACCATAAATTCTTCAAGATTTTTTCCTTTTTCCCTAGTCATTGCTGACCAGTACCTCTTTATTTTTTATCAAGCTTGAAGAGGATAACATATGCTTGTTCTATAATTCACCAATTGGGTAAACCCGTCACTATTTGATGTTCTAATGAGTCTAGAGATAGTGAAACTCAGTCCTTTTCATGTTTAGAGAGTTTGAAAAGGGACTAAAAGAAAACTCCATAAGTTATTTTCGTAAAGTAATCTCTCAGGTCTGAAAAGAGCTTAAATAAGACTCCGCTTTGAGGAACGAGTGGTGTCTACGGTAGCTACTAGTTCTGGTGATGTTGGAACTTCTCAAAACATGTTGATTTATGTGAAGAGGTTGGCTAATAAGACCACTCATTGCAACTATTCCTCAAAAAAGGTAAAACAACCAAGTGAAAGCGTATGATTGTCCAAAGAGATGGTTGTGATGGAATGAAACAACCAAGTCTCATCTAACAAAAGAGGCTGATAAAATGGAAATCACAAAGGTTAAAATGGAAATAGGTTCATTTTTACGCAAGCTTGAACCATGGGGAACTATGCTTGGATTCAGTTTCATGTTTATGCGAGCTTAAAATGAAAAATTATGCTTGAATTGGTTTACATGCCCCCAGCATGATGAAAAGGAGAGTCTCCGGTAACCAGATGGAAGTTATTGTGGTGAAGTAGGATGGTTATCCAACACCTTTTGGCTTTTTCCAGATAGACAAAGGTGAATGGGGTGATTCCCTTCACATAACCTACAAGGAAACTTGACTTTACCATTAGGTGCATGCCCCCCAAGCTTCATTACCTTCACCTAAGTAGACTACTCATGGCTATCAAGTGGATGAAATGAAGGTTCTTTTACGAGATCAAGTGAAAGACTCAACTGGGATTTTACGAGATCTACTCAAAGACTTGACTTGGAAATTGGGACCTTGTTTCATTTGTATTTTTTTTAAATAAGCTTAATACAAGACAAGGAACTCTTCTCAAATTCCTTTTTTTCATTTTTTAACGAGGTTGACACAACAAAAGAACTATCCTCATATCCTCTGTTTCATTTTTTTAATGAGGTTGACATAAGATAACTAACTATCCTCGAACTTGTTTAATTTTTTAATGAGGTTGACACAGTAAAAGAACTATCCTCATACTCTTGTTTCATTTTTTTAATGAGGTTGAAACAAGACAATGAACTATGCTCATAGACCCTTATGATCACAACTCATAAGAGTTCATGAAAGAGAGATCTAGTTCTAATGCCCCCCAGTAGATGATGTACAACATCACTAAATTGATCATTAGTTGATGTAGGTATGGAACAGGTTTCCACATAATTAAGTTGTGGCGTGGATGATACCATTGGTATAAATGGACCTTTTAGAGATGATGGTTGACTAGGAGCTATATCTGGATCGGGAACTGAAAGCTGGTCAACGGTGACAATTCTGCCTTCATGCGGGAAACACATCACACAAAAGAGTGTGGAAACAATAGCTCCCATGCCATAAACATAGTCGCACCCTAGAACTAAATTGTAATATAAAGGGCCTATGACTGCCATCACATTCAGATAAATGGTTTTCCCTCCCAAAGTAATAGGTAATTGTGGAAGGATCCCTAATGGTTGACCAGTTCCTCTGTTAAAGCCCAACAAATTCTATGTAACAGGTACAAGCAGTAGTGAACCAAGTGCTTTCCAAGCAGTTGAGGAAAGGATACTCACTGATGCACCTTCATCTATAATAGTGCTAGATACAATCATTTTACAAACTTGTACTATGATTTGGAAAGGCACATAAGAAGGAAGGTGAAATCCTACCAGTTGATTCCAATCAAAGGAAGTGACTAGACTACTTGGAGGGGGTACCATAGGAACGAGAGAATTAACCCCTTGGGTTACAAGAGCGGGAGGATTTTCCTCCTGTCTTGATGGAACAGTAGGATTGCCCCCAAGGTCATTTGAATCTGAAGAAACAAAAAGAACCTGAGTGGTATGGTGTTCACTCTCTTCGATAAAGGTATGATTTACTGAAGGTGAAATCGGGTCAATTGTTACCTCGGCTGGTTGATTTTGGTTGGGTATATACTCATAGGATTCACTTTCAGAGAGAGTGGATCTAACCGATGACTGATTTTGGTTAGTCAATTCATCAACTAGTGAAGGACTTAGGGAAAATTTCCTGTAACCAGATGGAAATCGCTGTGGTGAAGTAGGAAACTTATCCAACACTTTCTTGGCTTCATCCAGATAAGGGCAAAGGTGACTTTTCTCTTCTTTCCATGAACTTTACTATCACTAGTTGATGGTATGTCACCAACATGGTCTTCAGAGGTTGATGACATGGGATGATGTGAACGAGAACACCATTCTTCCAAGATCCGAGGAATATCAGGACAATTTCAAAGAAGATGGTCTCCTGAACAAACTTTGCATGGATATCAAAGTTTTTGTGGCTTAATGGATGATTTCTCATCAGTAGTTGCATTCATAGAAATGGTTGCTTGGTTGCCCCTCTGTTGAATTTTATTCTTCTTATTCTTATTCTTTTGCCCTTTCTTCTTCTTCTTAGCCACCTGGTTACTCGTACCAACACTTTCACCAGGTGAAGAGGAAGAAGGGGAGGAAGAAACAAATGACGAAGAAGGGAAAGGGTCAACTTTAGGATCAACTAGAGGTCGATTTTATCCAGTAGGAGGTGTACTCGATTACGGAGAAATCACAACATTTTAAACCAAGGAGGTCGAAAACAACCATACTTCCAAGCCAATGGTAAATCTCGGAAGATACAATATAGCCATATAAGGAGCACCAATATTTCTGAAAGGAGGAAAAGGACTAGGATTCCCATCACAAGGAATTCCTTGATCGGTGGACTCCGGATTTGTCGCCATATGTTTCAACCTAAGATCAACTAAGGAATAGAGATGTTATTCACGGCCAATTTATTTTAACGACACTTTGGACTCAAATTTTCTTTTTCAATGTTAAAGAGTCGAGAAAAAGCTAAAGATGACTCTAGTCACGTTCGATTTTTAATGAGCCTGAAAGGACAAGTGCTCAGATGGACCTTTTCTTTTAGAGAGTTGAAAAGGAATGAAAGTGACTGCTCTAGAGAATCTAGAAGAAGGTTTACCAGACCAATTGCAAAATTGTAATATAAACCTTGGTGATAAATTAAAGAGAAATTACCAAGGACTTTACGTATGGTAGTCAATCTTCTCGAATGTTGTGTTTAGTGCACTGTGATCGATAAGGCGGCAGACTTGGTTTCCTATGGATAAAGGATTTTAAGCCTATTGGGGTCTCCCACTATATACGCGATGATACAAGGAGCACAAGTCTGTACTAGCACTTATCATATTAAATAGGAGGAATCACCCAACATTCAATGGAAACAATAGCCACTAGGTTTAAAGACGTCGGAACACGTCTCTAGCCTAGACCTCTAGATGTGTTCCGTTAATTCCAAAGCATTGTTAAGTTAATTGAGGTTCATTTTAAGTTGATATTTCTTAAAATTTTTCCTTTGAAGGTTCACCATATGATGTATGTTCACAATTCCTAAAATGCAACTATCATGATAAACAAACTTTTGATTTAGTTTGAATGATGAAAACCTTAGTTACTAAAGGATAGAACAATCATATCTTTAACAAAGAGCAAAGAGAACATCTAATGCAATTTCCCTACCTATTCTTGTCAAGCATTCACAAACCAAAATAATAAAATGCAAATGTATTTGTTTTCAGCTCTCCTTAATGTGAATGATCCAAGAAGGAAAACTAAGTGCAGCAATGACTCAAATTATTTCACACAAAATGACAATTTTCGACAATTTTTTTTTCAAAAAGGGAAAGGAAGACTCAAAACGACACTCTCAAGTTTGAAGAAATATCTTTTCAACACTTTGAACGAAATCAAATCAAATCAAATGCACCAAAATAGTTTAATCGATAAGCTATGAAGGAGGATTTTGTGACACTTCACTTTTTCGACGAAAATTGAAGATTTTAAGACACTTTTTCTATCGAAATGAGAAATCTATTAACACTACTTTTGACAATGGATTGTAAATGAAAAAACAAATACACATAAACATTCACTAATCCTAATCTAAATAGAGGCTGATCTGAGTGATGTAAGTTTTCTTTAGTGATGAGACATTGTTCATATTCAGCAAGCAACCAAATAGGAATGAAAACTAGTCAAAAACCCCAACTCCTAGATGGGAAAATTGAGTTTCAGTCATCCATCACACTTACTAGAGGGCCAAACTATGATGCATGCACTTTTCCCATTTGGGAACTAAGATGCATCTCACTTTATAGTTCAAGGCAGTGCGATGGTCTAAGGAGCAATTTCTGAAAGTGTTTTGGCTCAAATTTGCAGCAGTTTTCAATGGATTAAGCTTGATTTTGATGAACAATGATAAGAAAAGTATGATGTAATGCCTTATGAGGATATTAAGCTACCAACAAGGGCTTTTAGATGTGTTTTCAAGTCAAATGTTTAATTCATAAACTAAACTAGAGATTGACTGAAGCAGCATTTATCTACTGCTCAATTGCATAACAAGAGTGGTTCACAAGCTTCTTGGCTAGCTTCAGACTCTGTGTATAGTTTATATAATTCAACATAGAACAACAAATAGAAACAAAAAATCATCTGGAGTCCCCAGTGGAGTCACCAATTTGTTTCTAGGAAAATTAGTGTCTTGTTGAATGACTAACCCTCTAGGTTTGGTAGCTAACCTAGAAACAATAGTTAAAGCAATTCAATATCTTTCCTATGAGTGATAGATAAGAAAGAGATTATGAAAGACCAACCTGTAACTTATGCTTGAATCCTTGCTTGATCTCCCTTGGTTTTGGCCGATCCCATAACGCCTCCCCATACTTAACATGCTTGGAGAGTACTTGCATAGCTACAGAAACAAAGACTTGTCAAAGCATAATGATCCATCATAGCATAAACATCATAGAATCAGAAATATGATAAACAAATGAATGCATTTACAATTAAAAAAATCAATTGGGAAAAATCTTGAATAACTTTATTAATATCAAGGAGAATTACAACCCATAAGAAGTATAATCCAGCACCATCCTCCCAGCTTCAAGCCTTCTTCACCTCATGAATCAGCAAGAACACACCAACAATGACACAATGCTCTCACCTTAATACTAAAATTAGTAGCACATCCTTACAACTTAGAATCATTCAACCTTCTGATCTCTTGAATGGGAGATCCTTTTATAGATTATTGCAAGAGGGTGAGTCATCAATGGGGATGATGAATTCCATTCCATTTTTTGAAATTAGTTCCACAAGAGAGGGGAATTGCAGTTGGTTTCCAAGTTCCCTTGGTCATCCTTGGGCAAATTCAGAGAGGCAAGTGGCACAGGAGACATTTCTAGAAGATTCCATAAGCAACCAACTCACAAATTGTCTAGGAATTTTGTCCAAACTCACCCATCACACTTACTAAAGGGCCAAACTATGATGCATCTCACTTAGATACTGTGGCAGGTGAGATGCATCTCACCCTAACATTGGGCTTTCAGATATGGTTCAGTTTAGGCACTGTTTGGATGATTTCTGAGATGGAGATTTTCGGGAAATGAGGAATTCAGATGACTAAGCTTATTTAGGGTATAAAACAACTCTTTTAGGGTTTGATGATCCCTAATATCATCGATGTATGAGTTTGGGGTTGATGTGCCCAAATATGTCTATAACATGGAGGTGGTGGTGATATGGGTGAGGGTGTAAGCAATGGGGGTGAAGGTGGAGGTGGTGTGGCTGGATGAGGTATTCGCAAGAACCCTTGCTTTATCAACTGAATAGCACTCTGTGGAGAACCTTTCGCTGCTCCCTTGCCATTCAAAGGAGGTTCAATCAACGGGCTATATTCAGGGCCATTTCTTCCTCCGTCCCTGAAAGTCCTTCCACTTTGCATAGCCCCAAAAATCAAGGTAACTACAAAATCTACTTTTCACACAAGAGAATCTTAATCCAAGTATTTAACGATTTCAAATACTTACCTCGCATCCCTTTGAAGAAGAAGTGTTCTGCTTCACTGTAACGAAATGAAGTATCGACCGTGAAATCTATCACAAATCATCCTATGATACAATCGAGCCAATGATCTACAGTGCACACAATGTTATCTTAAAAGGCTTCCAATCTCTAAACTAACTCCAGGGTCTAGACAATCGGACTATCAAGCCTCCACCTCCCTTGGTCGTCTTCCAACTTCGCGATCCACTCGTATAATTCAACTGAGAAGGAACAAAAGAAGATTTTGTGTATCATTGTGTACAGATATCTGTCCATCCACTACTCTTTCATCAATCATGGATTCATGTCTTCTTGCACCATGAATTCGTGGATATTTCTATCCAACCAGTCTTCAATGTCCGTCTTAGTTGGATTCCAATGATGCAACATTGCACATATCATTATGCAGATCCCAGCTGTGGCAATGGAACCATTTTTTGGCTTGATGGGCCCTAACCCAGGTTTAGTGTTAAGTAGCCAAGAAAATCCCTACATTACTGGCCCTTTTGGCATCAATGCACGAAGCGCGGACTAAATTCTCACCCGAAGCAGTATGGGGGGATGCAAGAACCAAATTTTCACACCCTGAGATGGTTGTGATGTCAGTTATATGCCCTTACCCTTCCTTCACCCAGACCGATAAGCCCTTTAGGGCTTATTAAAGTATTTCTCTTATTCATCATTCAAGCCTCCATGAAAAGTCTCCAATCGTCCTTCGTGGACCCCAAATAGATAGAGAAGACACTTACGCACCTCTGTAATTATTCTTACTTCTGTATTTACTCAGGCTCACTTAGGTATTGGTTAATTTTAACATGAATTATGATTATCATCATGTAAACATATATTCTTACTTGCATTCATATGACAAAGTAAAATACATAGAGTCACGCATCAATATAGCATTAATTGATAACCCCAATATTCAGCATAACATAATCGTAACATTTATAACAAAAATAAAATAATGCATACATAGATCATTCCAGAATACTTCTCTTTACTAATAATCTATATTTCTAGTACAGACTCTGACTACTCTGTGCACACAATTGCAAGGGTCCGCACACTCAGCTGTGGACTTCTACCCTAGGCCTCTGCACACTTAGCTGCAAAGTCTATTCCTACGCTAAGAGTCTTTGCTCTTAGATCTCAAAGACCCATAAACTTACTCAGAACTCTACCCAAAACTTATGAACTACCTTAGGCTCTTCTAAGACTCCCTTGTTATACAATCCCATGGTCCACAGACTAAGGGCAGATCTCATCAAGCTAACACAAACTATCTAAAATAAGGGTGGAAACGCTTTTTGACCTCTTCCATCTTCACTCTCCATGGCCAAAAACTGTGGGGAATTTACATTATTTACACATAACTTGGGCCTTTAGCCCCAAACATTGGGCTTTTAACCCCAAAATTGACCCTACGAGACCCATTCGCAACACCAACATTTAATTGCCTAGTTTTCAATAGTGCGGTGATGTTTGGATTCCCTATCTATGTTTCCTCAACCTCATGGTGGCCTTCTATTTCTGGGATGTTAATATTCCTTGGATCCTCATCCTCTCCTTCAGCAATCACGTTATAGCATTCCAATGCATGGCGCAGTTGGGTGATGATGATCCAAATCATCATCATTCTCATCATAGTCGCATACTGGTTTAGTATAGTGCAGTGCTTTCGTAGGGTCCAAGGGTACTACAATGCAGAGTGACCTCCTTTCAAATGACATCATCCGCTTCTCCAGATTGATGAACCCATTCATGCCGACAACCCAATCAACTCCCAGGAGTCGAGGTACAGATTTCTATCATCAACAATCTTTATTACTTCAAAATCAGCCAGCACACTCACACCTTCTATATCCACGTTAACTCCTTGCAATCACCCCATAGGGATAATCTTTTGCTGGTTCACCATCCTCAGTTGAATCGGAGACCATTACAGTGCAAGTCTCCCCATTCTAACCCAGGTTTGTTTAGGAAATATGTTCATGTCAGACCCTAAATCTAGAATAACCTAGTCCATCTCATAGTCTCCTATTTGTGTGGTAACCCTCATCTCGCACCCTGGTCTTGCCTTATGCTTACCAATATTTCTGACTATGCAGGTTCCATCAGAAGTATTATCCTTACCAGCACATTTTCTTATCAACTCCTATATCCCTTTCATAGCCTTGTTGTCATATAGTAATTTGTTACAAGTTTCCAAGAATGTGGCAAGCATAGAGGGGTCAACCTCTGCAAGTGTGCTAGTATCTAGCAGTTTGTTCTAACCCCCTCAGGTAGAGGCTTCAATGAAGCTTTTCTTTGCTTCCATGGATGTTTCCTTCGCGTGATCCAGATCAAACCCAACCTCCTTTTCTAGGGCCTTATGGACCCATCCACCTTCTTCAGGCTACTTTCCCTTACCATCACTAGTCGCGAACCTGCTTCACAATATGATATACACATTCAAGTCCTCTTACCAGGGCTCGGCCCTCATTGTCTATAAGTTCTGGGTAGGATGTTGAGGTTATGCCTTCTTCTCCTGCACCTTGGCCATTAGCACATGACATTATTCAATTGTGTCATCAAATTGAGTGCAGTATGACATGATGGTCGTGTCTGATTCGTACACACCAACACATAGTGTCTTGGGTTCTGCAATTGTAACAAATGACCTGCCTCTGGCCCTTACTTGGCCTCGTTCATGCCCCTGATATCCTTTGCGCGTTTCCCCATTGCCTGATCCGGAGGCTGAGTTTTTTCTTGCATTCGATACCTAGGTGTCCTTTCCATCATTAATTCATAGCTTCAACAGTGGCACTCATCATGGCCCACTAATTTGCAGAAATCGAGAAACAATTGTTGTGTTGTCTATACAAACTTTTGCAGCAAATGACAATTGTATGTTACATGTTTTCTTGCTACTTGATAAATAATGCACCATAGCACAAGCCTTGCACTTGGTCCTGCTAGAGCTTCCTTCCTCAGGGGCATAATACCCCCGCCTATGATGTAATTTGCGAAGACAGGGCAATGATCTTTATCATGCCCCTAGTTTTTACACTTGAGACACCAAACTTCTTCACGTACCTCCACCCGAGCCACTTTTTCCTTTTCCAAGCTCTTTAACTCCAAGTAGAGGTTCTGCAGCTTTGCATGAATCTGTTGAACTCCCAAAGAAGGGTCCTAGATAGGTGGCTCATGCAATCTCATTGCAATTTCCAGGGCTTCCGCTTGAGTTCCTATCTTTTTCTATGATAAAGTAATCCTTAAGTGGGGCAGGAGTGCAACAATAAACCAATCTCAGTGCTAGCTATCTATGAGATTCATATTAGCTTCACGGATTCCACACTTTAGTCTTTGATCTATCTCCCATGGCATTTCATTGGGCCTCGTCATGATTTCCTTAAATCCAATTACCGACTATGATTTAGATTTAGGCTTACCGAATTCCTTGTTTAAAGTGGTCTAAGTATCTACCAATGACGCGAATAGATTATCAATGCAATACTTCACATACCATGTTAGTGTACGATCCTGCAAACCACTAACTAACTGCGTCTTCTTTACGTATCATCTATAATTTGTTGCACTATCCACACAGCCTTCACAACAAACCAAAACTGATCTGAATCCTCACTTCCTAAGCCTTTGAAAACTGGCAACTTCATCATATTCGACATGTTGGTCAGTGGTGGTGGTGGTGGCAGTGTTGGCGAAGGTGTATGTTGTGGAGGAAAAGGTGGAGGTGGTGTGGGCGGATGAGGTATCCCCAGAAAACCTCTTCTTATCAACTAGACAATGCTCTGCAATGAAGCGTGTGCTACTCCCTCGTCGTCACTTGAAGGAGGTCCAATCAATGGACTATATTCAGGACCTGTTCTTGGGCTACTAGCTTTACATATCAACCCATGGTTCGTACAAACTTGGAGGTGATTGTGCTATATACACAAGTAGTAGTGAAGGTATTGCCTGTTGTCACTGCTCATTTTGCAAGAGACCCCAGGGGTTCCAAGCCAGACTTCTATAGGGTCAGAAGAAGCTTGATTTCGATGGAAGGAGAGTAAACCTAGTCTAGGGAGAGCTAATCTACTAAAGAAATGAAGAAAACAACATGAAAACCTAATTCACCATAACCTAATTAATCATGAAAACAACTAGACTAAGCAGAATTTCTAAGAAACACTAATCTAATGCTAACTATCTAAGTTGCACAAGTAAAAGAGCATAAAACTAGACTAAGGGATGAATAAGGGAAACTAGGCTAAGTTTGTGTTTAGGCGAAAGAGCAATCGGAGGTAAAAATGGTGAAAAGAGGATGTAATGAGCAACAACACATGAGGACCATTGGATCAAGCAGGTGAAGGGTAAATGAATGGTTGAGATCAGACATTAGGAGGGTATGTAGGAAAATGGGTGGACATGGTGGACTAACAAGATGGATGGTTGGGATCATATCACGGAGGAAATCAACTGATGCGCATTGGAGATCGGCCAAGACAGTTGGCAATCGAGTGAAGCGATATCCATCAGATCAAGAGATAGATCGACGGTGGAGAGTGGAGCGTGAAAAGAAACGTGTAGAAATGACAAGCGGGTTTGGAGGGTGGTAAGTTATATCTCACATGGCCTTAAAGCCGCAAATAGTTTTGTAGAATTTTGCGCGGTTAGCCTCCTCAGCTGACACGTAGCATAGGGAAACTGCCCATATCATGTTTTCTCAGTTTGATAATGGTCGGGAGGAAATCCACACATTATGGCGCAAGGGTCGTTATATCTGGCTAGGTAGATCTACAATGGAGACGTGACCAAGCAGGTTGGTGAGCGGGTGAATGGGTGTGTGAAAACCATTAGATCTAACAAGTCAGATCGACAATGGGGATTTAAAAGGTAGAAAGTAAAATGTGAAAAGCGGATTGGGCAGAGATTGGAAAGTTTTATGTGTGAAAGGCGGTCAAATGTTAAAAACCGTTTGAACGTGAATTAATAGCTCTCACTGAGCATTTCAGGCTGAAGGAGAATGACAGCATGAGAGATCTAGGAAGAGGGTGAAGGTCTAAATGACCGAAAGAGAGAGTGAAGGGGTGGATAATCATGAGAGGAACAGAGTGACAATGCAATGAACTCAGTGACAGTGTTTAAACAACAAACCCTATGAAAACCAAAACCCTGTGTTTTTTGGGTTGCTGCAGGGTTTCTTCCTCACATCATGGTCCCAAAGGGAGGAGGTGAGGCCAAGACACCTATGAGAAACCTTGTAGATCTTTTCTTTTTCAAATTACGGGTTAAACGAAAGCACAAATGGAACAAACTCAAACATAACCAATCTGCCCTGCACTACTTGTAATGAAACTGCAACCACTCAGCAAATGAAGAAAAAACAGGAGGCCACTTTAGTAAATGAACAGGAAAGCCATGAATCTATGTTGAACCACTACAATGAACATGCATCTACTTAACCAAATGAATAATCAAACCATGCATCTATGCTAGTTCTATAATGGAAATGAATTGTTTAAGTGAATGAACAGAAAGTAGGATTCTATGCTAGAATAGAATACACGAAAGAGGAGCTTTGGTTGCTAGGGTTGGGCCCTAACCCAAGAGCTTTAGCCCTCTGAGTTAACTCAGTGTTGGCTCAAATCAAAACTCATCTTCATTATCAAAGAATCAGTGTATTACATCAAACTATTACAAGTCAAAAGGTCTGAATACTTGCTAACTGACTGACTGACTATTGGTTAACTACCTAAAAAAACTGAGGTCTTAAGCCTCTTTATTTATACATCTGAAGTCTCAATGACATCCCTCAAAATTAGGGAGGTACAAATCCCAACTTAATGGTAACTTGTCCTTTCACTTTCACTATCTTGACTGCCTTCTAGTAGGGAGGTTGCTTGTACTTCCACTTCCTTGGCTATCTTTTAGTACTCCTGATTTGGCTGTTTGTACTTTCAGCTGATGGAGGGATATTCAAATCGATGGGCAGTAAATGAGGAGGATTTATGTCCTATAATTCCTCTCCCTTGTCTCATCTAAGTTTTTACCCAGGTCTTTTACCATAGTTCCTTGCTCTTACCTTTTATCCCTGCATTTCCTTTGCTTTTATCCTTTATTCCTGCATTACATGCACATTAGACCACAAAGAAAAATATCCAACTCTAACTCATCTCATAAGCAAAATATAATCAAAAGTATGCAATAGGTTGTGAGAATAGTTGGTTTGACTAAACTAGGAGATGAATTAAGGCCAGTGAAGGCCCATATAATTACTTAATGATGAGACTCATCGTCACCCCCCTACTGAAAGTGTTGCTCATCCTCTGAGCAACTTAGTGGCTCTGGTAGCCTCTGTGACATCTCATGCATCTATTGGGGTCTTTTCTTCTTGTTTATCAAAATATGCTTTCATTTCTCTTTCTCCCCACTAACATTCTTTGATCTTTGAGCTATGTGGAAGTGTGTTATATGTTTTAGTAGGCATGTACATTATCATTTCTTTAGCAGCTTAAACAAACCCTCATAATGTGTACATGTTTGGTCTTGGACAACAAGATATCTAAGTGTTAGTTGAGGATTACTTGCAATTAGATGTTGATTAGGGCCATGGGTTTTGATTGTTCAGTTGCTTCTTTGTCCACAAGGTCACTTAGCTCTTTTGTTTCTTGCTACTCTTTTTTTCTTTTTTTTTTTAATGCCTTCTTTCTCTTCTATTTGAGCATCATGTTTCTTTGTGTTCTCCTTCATCATGTCCCTCTATATTAGTTTCTTTTGTATCCATCTTCTCCCCATCTAGCTCTGCATCTATTGTTTCTTGTTTTGTCCCCTCCTTACTAACAGACGGACTAACACTATAGATGAAGGTTTTGATGTCGTCCTCTACTGGTAATTCATTGAAGACTATGATGTTATAGGGATCCTGAGGTTTTGGAGGTCATAGCATTTTTAGAGGAAATTGGCCACCTCTTTACTTAAAAACCAACTACCTCTTAACCTTTACAACTTTTTATCACATGATGCAGATGAGTGACTGAGTAGGATACTTACCTGTGGCCTTAATGCCACGCTGTAGGTGTCAAGGATTAGAGGTGCTGCTGATGGTCATTCCTCTATTTTTTTTCTTTTTTTAGAGACCTGATGAGGAAGGATCTGAAACTTGCTCCACCATCATTAGTATCTTATTGATGTTGTCAGTGAACTCTTGTTTAGGTGAAGGCCTCTTGTACATTTTTAGTCTATGTCCATTAACTAGTAATGGAATGGCTTCTTCATCTATAGTTCTGATCTGCACTGAACCATTGTCATGGCATCTTTCCACCACATATGGTCTGAGCCATATTGTTCTTAGCTTGCCCTTGAAGTCTTTGTACTTTGAATCATATAATAAGGCCCAGTCTCCTTCTTGAAACAACTTCTCCTTAATGTGTTTTTCATGATAGATCTTCCTCTGAAGCTAAACTATCTCTGTATGAAGGAGGGCCTGCATTTTGAATTCATCTAAGCCATTCAAATGGAACAACCTTTCTTTTTGTTCCTGACTGAGATCTAGATATAGTTGGGTTTCCATCCTCAATGTTTTATATTCAAATTCAATGGAAACTAAAGCCTTTTTCCCATATACGAGCTCATAGTGTGTAAACCTAGTGGTGGTCTTCCATGTTGTATTATAGGCCCAGGTGGCCTCAACTAGTCTCTCAACCTAGTCCTTTCTACTGTTGTTCACTACCTTAGTCAGGATGTTCTCTAGTGCTCTGTTGGTCACCTCCACTTACCCATTAGCTTGTGGATGATAAGGAGTGGAGGTACTATGTTTGATCTTGTGATGCTTGAGCAATTCTTCGATCATGCTAGAGGTGAACTGGCTGCGTTAGTCTGTGACTAGTTCTCTAGGGTGCCCAAATTTATAGATAGGTTCTCCCTTAGGAACTTAGCCACCTTTTCTTCTGTTGTTGCCTTGATTGCTTTGGTTTTTGACCACTTAGTCAGATAATCAGTGCACACAATGATGTGTTGTTTTTGCTTTGAAGAAGGGTTGATAAGCCCAATGAAGTCAATGCCCCACTTGCCAAATGGCTCGAAAGTCACTTAAGGTTGTTGGGGCATTTCATCCCTTGGAGTCAGCTTCCCCATCCTCTTGCACCGACCACACTGACTAACATATTTTTTCACATCCTGATGAAGAGTAGGCCAATAATAGCCTACTTGCAACACCTTGAATGTTGTCCTTTTTGCTGCAAAGTGACCTCCACAAGGCCCATCATGACAGGTTAGAAGGATGTCAAAGACCTCCTCTTCCCTTACACATCTTCTCAAGATTTGATCTGAGCCATGTTTGAATAGATTGCCCCCAATCCAAGTGAAGGGGGAACTTTTCCTGATTATCTTTCTTTCTTATCTCAAGGGTAGGTTTAGTGGGAACTGTGCTGACACCAGATAGTTTGCTATATCAAAAAACCGTGGGGAGAACACTAAAATAGCAAACAAATGCTCATCTAGGAACTGATCGTCAACCATTCCTTCTTCACTTGTAGGCAGATTCATTCTAGGAACATCGTATATATGAACTATGTGTAAGGGTATCATCATGACTGCATATGGACCCTTTATTAATTGCGTGTTATGAATTTATGACAACAACTATTCCAAGCATCACATTGGCTGAATGTAATGATTCCATATGACAACGGATCCAAATTAGGGTTGCGGCTGTTCCAGGCATCATGTTGCATGATCAGTGTGTTGTGGCAATGGATCCATCGTGGATTTCTTCATTTCCAGCCAAGCGTATAGGGTTTCCATACCTGAGCATATATTGACTTCATGATAGCGTAAACTACATGGATGTATGTCTTCCAGACAGTATATATGTCTCCATGTATCTCTTCATGAACTGCGGCTAGGTCGAACAACATATGC
Source organism: Pinus taeda (assembly GCA_000404065.3). Lineage (NCBI taxonomy): Eukaryota > Viridiplantae > Streptophyta > Pinopsida > Pinales > Pinaceae > Pinus > Pinus taeda. The sequence goes on along the minus strand of APFE030566893.1, from coordinate 186,328 downwards.
CATAACTGTGTTACATTTCAGCATATACATAATAGTGTATGCCATGATTGTGTTAGATATCAGTCTCTGTGTATACATATCAGCATATACATAACAGTATTATGCTACGTTGCTTAGTGAGAAAGGTACTGTGTGCATATGTTACAACATATCCCATTACATCGCATGAATGTCTCCATGTCTGCATTCCTCATCATTTACAATGTGTAACCCATCATGGACGGCATGTGAATTGTGTATAATCTCCAGCGTAAGAATGTCTTCACTTACTCTAGGTGACTTCATTACAGGACTGCGTTCAGATGTTAGGGCTCCTTGAACAGCATATAAGCTAGGGCATCATCCACATATAAGCTGGGGCATCATCCAATGTATCTTCTTGTGTGTCTCTCCTTCACCAAAAACCCAAAACGTGGTGAGGAGGAGATCACATGAAGAGTGTGTCTAAATGACATCAAATCCTCTTATATTTATACTCAAACGAGGATGATGAATAGACAGGTCGGTTGGGCTTCTAGAGCCTACATAAGAGCTGGTCAGCTTAATAATAATTACGTAAACAAAATAAATTCATATCTCCATAAATACTTATCAGAATCGGATGATCTTTGGATCAATCCTACACCTCTCGACGAGAGGGATCTAATAAAAATATCTGATGCCATAAATAAGCTGACCCACATGGAGTTTCGCCCTAGTTTCCAATTTAACACTCCCTGAGAACTCCATCCGTTGATCCATAAGTCTGACTGTACTATCTCTGCCATTAGTGCCTTGCACTGTTCTGCCCAACTCTGATCAGCTCTACTCGCTCTTCTCTACTCTCCTCAGCTCTACTGGCTTTACTCTACTCTGCTCAGTTCTGTTAGCTCTGCTAGCTATGCTCTTCTCAGCTCTGCTGGCTCTGCTAGCTCTGCACTGCTCTGCTCAGCTCTGCTGGCTCTGTTCTGCTATGCTTCATGCTGTTGGCTCTACTAGCTTTGCTGGCTCTGCTCTACTCTGCTTAGTTCTACTTAACACTGCTGGCTCTGCTAGCTCTGCTCAACACTGTTGGCTCTGCTGGCTCTGCTTTGCTCAGCTTTGGTGAACTATGAAGAAGAAGAATTGACCAAGAATGTCTCATACCATTCTCCACTGACCCCAAGTCAGTCTCAGAGTGTGTACCACTAGTCCCAGACCAGTCTCAACCAACCCAAAGTCAAATCATAGTGGGAACCATTCCTACCACTGGTCCTAGACCAGTATCGCAGTCTTAGAGAGTGTATCACTGGTCTTAGACTAGTCTCAATCGACCCGAAGTCAGTGTCATAGTGTGTACCACTCTCACTGGTCCTAGACCAGTACTGCACTAACATGAAGTCAGTCTCGGAGTATGTACCACTAGTCCCAAACCAGTCTCAGCTGACCCGAAGTCAGCATCATAGTATGTACAACTCCTACCACTGGTCCTAGACCAGTATCGCAAGCTCAGAGAGTGTACTACTGGTCCCAGACCAGTCTCAACTGACCCAAAGTCAGCGTCATAGTATGTACGACTCTCACTGGTCCTAGACTAGTCCTGCACTGACATGAAGTCAGTTTTGGAGTATGTACCACTGGTCCTAGACCAGTCTCAGCCGACCCAAAGTTAGCATTATAGTATGTACAACTCCTACCACTGGTCCCAGACCAGTATCGTAGGCTCAGAGAGTGTACTACTAGTCCCAGACCAGTCTCAACCGACCCGAAGTTAGCATCATAATATGTACAACTCTCACTGGTCCCAGACCAGTCCTGCACTAACACGAAGTCAGTCTCGGAGTATTTACCACTGGTCCCAGACCAGTCTCAGCCGACCCGAAGTTAGCGTCATAGTATGTACAACTCCTACCACTAGTCCCAGACCAGTATCATTGATCCCAAATCAATGGAGGTCATCCTAGCATAGGGAGTACGGTAGATACAATGATCATCCATTGGTACTACTATGGTCCCTAACTTCATTTCCCTGCTCATTGATCAGATGAGAGGTACTTCCCATGAGTCCCGGACTGCATGGGTAGGATGCCTTGACAGGAGAACTTAATCAATCCTGTCCTCACAGGAGAACACATCAATCCTGCTACAATCACCACAGAGAACACATCAATCCGGGCTGCCATGGAGAACACATCAATCCAGGCCTCACAGGAGAACTAATCATCCTGCTACATAGGATAGTGAATCATCCTGTTCCACAAGAGAGTGAATCATCTTGTTCCACAAGAGAGCGAATCATCTTGTCCCACAAGAGAGCGAATCATCTTGTTCTAGTGCGCACCACTAGGGGAGGGTGAGTCACCATGTGGTCGTGTGTTGCTCCAGTAAAACTGCAAGCCCCCCAAAGCTCCTAGAGCTCAATGTATGCAACATGCTCCTACCCTTTTACAAAGGTCTCTTGATGACTCCAAGTCATTCGGGAAAATCACAAATTTGATCTTTCCTCAGGGCTCTATCCTGTACATCATCTCAGTGCGATGGAGTCTCCTTGATCATTGACTTACCATATCCTAAATAAGGTAGTATTTGATGTCTATTTGCTGGAGCAATTGTCGAATACAGGATTCCTCAATAATTGAATCCCACCTCTGGTTGTCACAGAGAATCATAGTGGTATTCATCACATGTACAAACAACTTACTAAAGAGCTTCAACAACCAGACTGCCTCACATAAGGCCATACTATTAGCAATGTATTCTGCCTTGGTGATGCTCAGTGTCATCGACTTCTGCTTCCTACTCATCCAGGATATCGAGGCAGATTCCAAAGAGAAACAAAACTGAGAAGTGCTCTAGTGATCCTCCATACTACCTGCCCACTCATCATTCAAACAATCATGTGGTTTCATATTTCCGGCAGTGTATCTCAATCCATGAGAGATTGTGCCCTGAAGATATCTCAGAAGATTCTTGGCACCAATCAAGTGAGGCTCAAATATGAGCTCACCATGCTAACTGCATCCCATATGTCTAGACAAAGGTTCTCCAAGTACATCAACGTGAATGAGTTTATGAAACTCAAAGGCATTTCCCAAATCTGGTCTGGCATCATTACCATATAACTTAAGATCCTCAAGGCAATCATAAGCTTGCAGCTTATCTTTCCACATTCAAAATCCAACTCCCTATGTCTCCTATAAATGAGAGGGTCTGCACCTGTTAGACATAGGTGCTGGTATGAGAGGTTTATCATCCACAACCTTTGAGTAATGGTTTGGATCGGTTTCACTCCTAGTGAATCTCAACTGCATTAGACAGCTATCAATCCTCTCATACTACGCTCGAGGTGTTTTTGCTTCAAGCCATAGAGGGCTTTCTTCCACTTGTATAAATGAGAAATACGATCATGAGTCTGAAACTCCTCGGGTTGTTCCAAGCCTGTGGACCTGCTGCATGAGGGGAATGATCCCCTTATAATATTTTCCTTCGATACATTTTCAGACATGTACCTTCATGCTCCTTTTTGAATTCAGGCATCCTAGTCACCATCTGACTCACAAACCTCCAGTGCTGAGTCAATGGACATGGTCCCTAGTGGACTTCCTGCAACTTGATACAACCCTGAACTCAGAAACATCTTTGAAAGATCTATTTTCAAACATGTACCCTTCCATTGATAAGTGCCACCTTGTAACCTTTTACTTCCATTTCCGAGATGGACATTAGGTTCTTCTTGCAATCAAGTACATAAAAGAGATTCTGGGGTTCCTTGCTTTCGTGAAAGAGTCGAACATTTCCTTGATGACCTGCATTACTAGTCATTCCTTTGAACATTGAAGATGTCCCAAGAATGATTTTTATCTTCATCAAGAGATGTGTCTCTGCAATTTTCACACTCCTTTGTATAACGGCCGAACTTATTTCAACAAGGCATCCGCCTTTCCTTTCACCCTTAAATCCAAACTTCCTAATCAAGTGATCTTTAGATGGGCCATCAGAAACTTCCACTGCACCATTCTGATAACATTCTCTACTTCGACTTCACCCTAGGTGAATTATGAGGAACACATTGATCCTTCTGTCTTGTCCCAACTGCCTTCGGTGATTGCTCTTCACTCTTGCTTGCGCATTGTCTTCACCTCAACTCTAATACCATGTTAAGTTTAGGTATGTTCTATGCTAGAGAAATTTATTTAAATTTTCAAAGTTAGAAATCATATCAACATTACAATAAACTACAGATAGAACATAAATATAAAATGCAGAGGTCAAGCCAAGACAAGAGGACACAAGATGTGGCGCGAGCTAGGGACAAACCCCACAATGTCTGGAGAAACCCTTTGATCACATCTTCTTTTATCTTCAAAGTTCATCAAAGAAAGAGAGAGAGAGAGTACATTTACAACAAAAGTCAACACTTTGAATTATCTAGATCTATCATAGATCATTTCGTATAATGATGAGATCAGTTGAATACATTCTACTTCAACTGATCCTCCAAGGTGACTCCTTCACCTATCATCGTGTTGCATTTGGTTCTTTTGCTACACCACTGCATACTGCACCATGCTGCACTAATCATCATCATGTTGCCCATGTCCATGATCTTATTAATCATCTTGCTTCCTTTTATGTTGCATATTCTATCATCATGTAGCCCTATGACTAAGCTGCTCTCATCTACTCTTATCATCATTTTGCTTCCCATGCCCATCATGATCTGAGACTGATCATTCTTATCATTCTCATTATGTTGATACTGTAACCATCATTGCACATGATCCTTGTCATTGTGAGTGCATGACTATGGCTACAGGAATTTACAACGGCCTCATACCTTGATTTTTGTTATGATTGCATATGGATATCTCTGTGTATAACATGAACAATGTATAGTATATATATTATATATAATATATATACTATATATTATAATATATATATATATATATATGACATATGAACAGTGTGTAATAACATGAGCAACATTGAACATCGTATATATGAACTGTGTGTAAGGGTATCATCATGACTGCGTATGGACCCTTTATTAATTGCTTGTTATGAATTTATGACAACAACTATTCCAAGCATCACGTTGCATGATCAACGTGTTATGGCAGCGGATCCATCGTGGATTTCTTCATTTCCTGTCGAGCGTATAGGGTTTCCATACCTTAGCATATATTGACTTCATGATAGCGTAAACTACGGGGATGTATGTCTTCAGGACAGTATATATGTCTCCATGTATCTCTTCATGAACTCCAGCTAGGTTGAACAACGTATGCCATAACTGTGTTAGATTTCAGCATGTACATAACAACATATGCCATGACTGCATTAGATATCAGTCTCTGCGTATACATATCAGCATATACATAACAGTATTATGCTATGTTGCTTAGTGAGAAAGGTGTTGTGTGTATATGTTACAGCATACCTCATTACATCGCATGAATGTCTTCATGTCTGCATTCCTCATCATTTACAGCGTGTAATCCATCATGGACGGCATGTGAAATGTGTATAATCTCCAGGGTAAGAATGTCTTCCCTTACTCTAGGTGACTTCATTATAGGACTGTGTTCAGATGTTAGGGCTCCTTGAATAGCATATAAGCTAGGGCATCATCCACGTGTAAGCTGGGGCATCATCCAATGTATCTTCTTGTGTGTCTCTCCTTCATCAAAAACCCAAAACGTGGTGAGGAGGAGATCACATGAAGAGTGTGTCTAAATGACATCAAATCCTCTTATATTTATACTAAAACAAGGATGATGAATAGACACGTCGGTTGGGCTTCTAGAGCCTACATAAGAGCTGGTCGGCTTGATAATAATTACATAAACAAAGGAAATTCGTATCTCCATAAATACTTATCGGAATCGGATGATCTTTGGATCAATCCTATACCTCTCGACGAGAGGGATCCAATAAAAATATCAGCTGCCATAAATAAGCTGACCCACATGGAGTTTGGCCATAGTTTCCAATTTAACACCTATGAAACTCCTAACAACTCTCTACTTTTATGGAGGTGGAACCCTTTGAATGATTGATACTTTGTTTGGGTCCACCTACAGTCCTTGCTGATATATGAAATAACCTAACACAGTACCTTTAATCATTAAGACTTCACATTTTTTCTAGACTGAGGGACAGGTTCATCTCAATGCATTTGCGTAATACTTTGCCTAAGTTAGTCAGGGCCTCTTGGAAATCACAACCATAAGGTGTAAAATCATCCATGTAGATCTCCACAATGCCATGAACTAATTCAACAAAAATACTTAGGACTTCTCTCTCGAACCTGGAAGGAGCATTGCACAGGCCGAAAAGAAGGACTCTATAGGAAAAAGTACCCCATGGACAGGTAAAAGTAGTCTTATCCTGGTCTTGTGGGTAGATTTGGATTTGGTTGTACCCATTGAATCCATGTAGCAAACAAAAGAGCTTCTTCCCTACCAGGCCATCTAGCACTTGGTCAATGAAGGGTAAGGAAAAGTGATCCTTCTTTGTGGCCTTATTAAATTCCCTATAATCGACACAAATCCTCCACTTCCCATTTTTCTAGGGCACTAACACTAAAGGAGAGACCCACTCGTTATCAGAGATAGGGTAAATGAACCCTACATCTAATAGTTTTTGAAGTTCTCCTTTGACTTTGTCTTTGAGGGCTAGATTCATTCTACTTTGTGGTTTCCTAACTGGCTTGCAACCTTCCTTGATGTATATGTGGTGAGTACACACTGAGGGGTGTACTACCTTCATTTCCTTGTAGTTCCAAGAAAAGCCTTCTAGGTTCTCCCTCAACAAGTTGCATAGTTGTTCCCCTTCTAAAGTAGAAAGAGATGAATTAAAATTCAAGGTTTTTTTTGGGCCAAACTCTATGGTTTTGACTTGGATTGGGTTAGAATCATCCAAGCATAAGCCAATTTGATGATTGTTTAGTGTTTCCTTTACTTCTTCTTCTAGTGATATTGGTCTAAGAGTTGGACTTTGGAGCAGGTGTTAAATTAAATGATCCCAATCTTGATGTCCTCCTCCTATGATGGCTTCCAAAGTATGAATTTTTGTAGAATAAATTTCATCTTCTCCCTCCTCATCCAACCTGAAAGGTAAGACCTATTCTATGGAGGGTTGAGCAAGAAGGTATAGGACTAATTGTTTGGACATATGCCCATTCTTGAAGGTAATATTGCTAGCTCTACAGCTAATGTAGGCATCAGTTGTGGCCAACCATGGCCTTCCAAGGATGAGAGGGTAACCGATAAGCTTAGCCTTGGGCTGGAGAATTAGGAAATCTATAGGGTACTCCTAGGAATCAATGGATACCATCACATCCTCCACAATTCCCTCAGGAGTGACTATGGAATGGTCTGCAAGTTGCAACACTATTGTGCTCTTCCTTAATGACCCTTGGAGGTTAAGCTTGAGCACGATGTCCTTTGTCATCACATTAATGGCAGCCCCAAGATCAATCAGAGTGTGTGGGACAATGGTGCCATTGATGTGGACATCAACTACTGGGCTTCCAGGGTCTAAGTATTTTGGACATATTGCCTGCCCCAGCATTAAGTCAGATAAATTCCAATGACATTAATGGTAGGGTTATCCCTTTTTCTTATTCATGCATGCTTAAAGCACTTCTCCTCAATCAATTTACAGTAAATAAGCACATCTTTGATTGCCTGAAGAAGCGGGATCTTTACATATAGGTTTACAATTCTCCCAGAAGTTTGGTTTCTTCTCGGGTGGGCTGGTGTGGTTGGGCTAATCTTTCAGGAAAGGGTGGATTTTCTTTAAGGTTTATTTCCCTTTTTTCTTCCTCAACCTCCTTATGTGGAGAGGGAGGGTTTTTATTTGGGAGAATTCTCCCAGATCTCAAGTTGATCTCCTAAATTTCAACAACATAATCTAGGTATGATGTCTCTCCACCGTATGTTTGTTGAGCCTACCTATTGTTTGGGTTTGGATTTGGTTGTGTAGGCATCTGGGGTTACCTAGGTGGAGTAGAGTGCAGCAGTTTCGATTGGGTAGTTGATGGAGGCAATAGAGCTGGAATATTGTTGAATTGGGGCCTCGACCCCTACGATGGGTGATTCCACTAATGTTGTCATTCTTTGTAGGTTTGAAATGACTGGTTGGTTGGCTGGGAATGATGTTGAGATGCATAGGCCCAAGGAGGGGGTGTAGACTAGGAAGGATTGGCAGGGGGTCTCCAAGAAGGTGTAATTGTGGTTTGATTGGGGTTGTATTATGCACGGGATGATCCTTGCATACCTTGCTGGAATGGTCTAGGCCCGGGAGGTCTCCTTTGGTTAATGTAGAAAATCTACTCATTGATCCCTTCAGCTCCTTGATATACCACTCTGAGTCTAGGTAAGGAAGGGCACTTGTCTGTGGAGTGGTTTTCTTCACAGACTGAGCAAATCTCTATACAATTTAATGGGCATTCATTCCTAGGATGCCTTTTGGTGCTCCTAGGACATAAGATGGCCAAGGCTCTCTCTGTTTCCACTTGCTTCCTTTTGATATTCATGGTATCCAATTGCAATGCAAGGGTTAGGAGCATCTCACTTTGAAGTCCTCCGGCATATTTCCAATTTCACCCTTGATGGATGAGTTGGAAGACGAGGTATTGGCCATAGATTGACTACTTCTACCCTTATTTCTAGTTGACCTAGAATGGTTTCTAAAGACAGTCTTAATGTCCTCATAGGGTAGTTTGTAGATATCTCCTCTCGATAACATATTTAATGTGTCTAGGATATCCTCCCTTACTCCTATAAGTAGGACCAACTTTAGTGACTCAGGGTCAAGTGTGCACCTGGCCCTTTTCTAACTGAGTTGGAATCTCTCTTCATAGTATTCTAAGGATTCATCATGGCTTATGGTCATCCAAAAAATCTCATCCTTGGTGTCCTTTGACCTACAGCAGTCCCTATATTTTTTGTTAAAGGCCTACTGCATCTGAGCCCAAGTTGTTATGCTATCTCCAGGTAAACCCATGAACTAGTGGAATGTTGCATCTTTGAGGTTAGAAGGAAACAGTTTCAACTTTTGCTCATCATTTGTATAGTCATAGGTTTGGGAGACAACAACAAACTCAAATAGGAAAGTGTCAGGGTCCTCTGTGGCCAAGCCATGGAAATGAGGTAGAGCATAGGGGCTTATATTATTGATTTTCGTGTCCCCATTGGTTTCCCTGATGGGGGAGGCACTCCCAATTCTCCCTCTATCTCCTCTGTCATTTAAGTGTTCATCCATTGGTTTAGTAGGAATGGGTTCTTCCTCTTCTTCTTCTTCACCTATAGGTTCCTCAAATATGTTAGGTTTCTCACCTAAAGGGGCTTCCAATTCATCACCAATGAAGAAGAAAGAAGGTTAACTATTCAATGAGGTGGGGGTGTTTAGCAAGAATTTTCCTGAAGTATCCCTAATCCTATGAGGCATGAAATGAAATGTTTCCAGGTTTTTGTAAGATTTTTCTTGAAATCTAGGAAGTAATTGTAGAAAGGAAACTGTTGATTAAATGAAAAATAACTAACAGAAAGGATACTACCTGCAGAATTGAAATTGTTGAAGGGAAGACTACTGACAGAAAGAAAACTACTTGCATAATGAGATTGTTGATGGAATGAAACCCACTAACAAAAGGAAACTACTTGTTGAATTGAAATTGTTGGATGAAACTAGATTAACTTGTAGAATGGAAAGGAAAGAAGATAAATAACAAAATAAAAGAAGGAAACTAAATTACTTTTGCAGAAATAAACTAATGGAAGAAAGTTGGAGACTAGAAAATAGAAGAAAAGAGTAGTAAGCACTACTAATTTAACACCTCCCTAGCAACGGTGCCAAAAATTGATCAGCCTGGGTATTGTATCAAGAATGCTGAAACTCCTATAGCTACCAACTTTACTTATCAACCCAATCTTCTTACAAAATTGAAGGTGACTGTGCTATATACACAAGTAGTAGTGAAGGTACTGCCTGTTGTCACTGCTCATCTAGAAAGAGACCACAGGGGTTCCAAGCCAGACTTCTATAGGGTCAGAAGAAGCTTCATTTCGATGGAAGGAGAGCAAACCTAGTCTAGGGGAGAGCTGATCTATTGCAAAAATGAAGAAAACAACATGCAAACCTAATTCACCATAACCTAATTAATCATGAAAATAGCTAGACTAAGCATAATTGCTAAGCAACACTAATCTAATGCTAAGTATCCAAGTTGCAGAAGTAAAAGAGCATAAAAATATACTAAGGGATGAATAAGGGAGACTAGGCTAAGTCTCTGTTTAGGTGGAAGAGCAGTCGAAGGTCAAAATGGCAAAAAGAGGATGTAATGAGCAACAACGAATGAGGACCGTTGGATCAAGTGGGTGAAGGGTAAATGAACGGTTGAGATTAGATAGTAGGAGGGTACGTAGGCAAATGGGAGGACATGGTGGACTAACAAGATGGATGATTGGGATTATATAGTGGAGGTGATCAACAAATGGATGGCAGAGGTCGACTAAGCCAGTTGGTGATCGGGTGAAGTGACAGATGTCAGGTCAAGAGTGTTATAGACATATTTGGGCATTGCAACCCCAATCACATATGTCCATAAACCAAGGGCTTCTAAACCCCTAAACGTGTTGTTTCATACCCTAAAGGATCAAGTTCAACTGATTACATCATTTCCTGGAAGTTCTCCCCGAAAAACTACTCAGAACTGGTCTAAACTGGACCATACAGACTGCTCCATGCTAAGGGTGTGATGCATCTCACCTGTTACACACAAAGGGTGTGATGCATGCTAAAAAGCCCTTTTGTAGGTTGCGATGAGTGAGAACAGATAAATGGCATAGGCATTTTGCTACGTGGAAACTTAGAGAATCTTCTAGAAATTGCTCATATGACACTTTCCTCTCTGAATTCACCCAGGGATGAGTAAGAGATCATGAAATCTCCAAGTGGAACCAAGAACTATCATCAGTGGAATGAACTATCTCAATCCCAGAAGCTTAAGTCCCCCCCTTCAAATAATCTATATTCTGGATCCTGATCCTAGAATCCAGGGGCTAGAATTTTGTATTTTGTAAGAAAGTGTTGTTGGTTTCTCTGTGAAGCATTGTATTGTGCGTGATCTAGCTTTTCATGAGGTGAAGAGGCTTTCATGCTGGGGGATGGCTCTGGATCCAGACAGCTGGGTTGTAATCCTCTCTTCTACTACTTCTATCAATAAAGCTATTTGATTTTTCCTCCATATACTTGTATATTTTTGAATCTTGTATTTGTGTATGCATTTGTATGGTTAATGTACATCTGATTCTACATTGTTTATGGTTATATATCTCTATTCTTTGATGTTATTTTGCTGCTTTGACTCTACAAGTGTTCTTTGAAGCGGGACAAGTGAGAAAGGGGTGGTGAAATCTATATCAAAGGAGAGAGGAAACAAGAAAGGAGCCAAGCGAAAGACTGAGGTAGGTACTCTCTACTTCTCTCTCATCTATCTCTCGTAAAGGAAAACACAAGTTACTTTGAATTGTTTGTTTCTAAGATAGCTACCCATCTTAGTAGGACTAGCAGATTTGAGTAGACACTAGTTTTCCAGGAAATAAAATGGAAACTCCATCGGGGAGTAAATAGTTTGTTTGTTTGTTACTGTTGCTTGCTTTATAAACTACAGACGGAGCCTAAAGTTAAGCCAGCTAGCCTTCGAACTGCTTTTGCTATGCAACTGCACAGTAGATCAACGTTGCTTCAGTCAATCTCTAGGTTTCTTTATGAACAAAACATCTGACTTTCAAACATCCTAAGTGCCCTAGTGGTAGCTCAATAACCTCATTAGATCAGCCCCTATACTTTGTGTTTACTATCTATCATAAGCTCAGCCTAAATCCCTAAACTTAGCTGCAAATTGTGGGTGAAAACCAAGCTCAGTCTCATCCCTGGACCATCACGTTATCTCTCATTGGCAATCTAGATGCATCGCACCTCTTGTGTGTTGCAGGTGAGATGCATCCCTATTTCCCTTAAGGACAGGTGTGATGATTGAATGAGACTGTTTCTCTCTCTATATTTTGGTTTTTCTTCATTGTTTTCAGCTCTATTCAGTAGTTTTGTTGCCTATGATTAGTATATCACCGTTGAAACCTTCTTCCTTTCCATTACTCAGCCTCCATTGATAAAGAATTGTAAATGTTTTTTTATGTATTTTTCATCATTTACAGTCCTCCTTTGCAAATAGTAGCTTAATCGAACTGTCGTCTTTTGATTCGAAAGTGTCGCAACTGTCGTTTTCATTCAAGGAAAGTAGTGTCGTAAAGTCTTCCTCTTTTAGATAGTCGATTACACTTTTTCCATTGTATTCAATTTGAATTATCAATTCTTTGAAGTGTCGAAAGCAGTTTTCCATCGAAATTGAAAGTGTCGTATTAGTCTTCCTTTCGTTTTTGAAAAGAAATTGCTAAAGTGTCGCTTTGAAGAAAAGTAGTCCATATTTGTGCTTAGTTTTCTTTTTGTCATTCTCACATTAAGGAAACTGAAATACATTCATGTGCATTTGCATTTAGACTGCATGCGGAAATTGATTTAGGAAAAGTGCATTTAGTGTGTGCTCTCTTCTCTCTGTTGAAAGAATTTTACTCTTCTTTCCTTAGTAGCTAGGATTTTCATTGCTAAAAGAAAATAAATGATTGTTTATCATCTTAGATTGCATATTTAGGAATTGTACATCTACATCACATGGTGAACCTTGAAAGGAAAACTTCTTAAGAAAGATCAACTGTAAAATAAACCTCAATGAACATAAAAATGCTTTGGAACCTAACGCACAACATTTAGAAGTCTAGGCTAGAGACGTATTTTGGCATCATAAATCTTGGTAACTATCCTTTTCATCGTAGGTTGGGTGATTCCTCCTCTTTGATACGACAAGTGCCAGTATGGACTTGTGCTCCCAGATACCATCAAGTATATATTTGGAGACCACAATAGGCTGATATCCTTTATGCTTGGGAAGCTGTTTCTGCCGCCCTATCAATCGCAATGCACTGAACACAACATTTGGGAAGATTGACTGTCGTACGTAAAGTCCTCAAAAATTTATCTGTAATTTACCACCGGGGTGTATATTGCAGTTTTATGATTGGTTTGGTAATCCCTTTGTCTAGATTTCCAAAGTAGTCACTTTCGTTCCTTTTCGACTCCTTAAACAAAAAGGTCCATCTGAGCACTTGTCACTTCGGGCTCATTAAAAATCGAAGGCGACTAGTCATCTTTAGCTTTTTCTTGACTCTTAAAAATTTTAAAATCAAGGTGTGTCAAAGCGTTATAAAATTTATTTTATGCGGAATAACATCACTATTCCCTCGTTAATCCTAGGTTGAGAAAATGGAGTCCACCAATCAAGTATTTCCCCTTGGAGGATATCCTAGTCATTTCTCTTCTTGGGGAGATATTGGTGCTCCATACATGGCTACATTGTCCCTTCCAGGACTCACAATTGGCTTGCCAGTATGGCTATTCTCGACCTCTGTCGTTAAAAACACCGTAATTCCTCAGCAATCAAATCAGTAACTAGATGATACTGAAGTTGCTCCCCCACCTTCCACTTCATTTTTTTCTCCCTCTCCTTCTTCCTCTTCGCTTGGTGAAACCAGTAACACTAAAAACCAAGTAATTGAGAAGAAGAAGAAAGGGAAGGAGAAGAAGAAGAAGAAGCCAATGGCAAAAGGGGGCAACCATGCATCGTCTGGCGAAAATCCACACACTACACCATCCAAACCCAAATCTCCATGTGTCATTTGCAAAGGATACCACTATCATCGAGATTGTCCTTGCATCCCGCTGATCTTGAAAGACTGGTCTCCCCGCTTGCACAATCTAGTGCCTTCAACCTCTCTCGATCATGTTGAGAGTACACCATCAAATAGTGAAAATGAAGTCAATGGCCAAAAGGGAAGATCTAAATTTCCTTGTAGGTTGTGTGAAGGTGATCATGCCCTCCATCGTTGTCCTTTCCTGGACGAAGCTAAAAGAGTCTTGGATAACCATCCTACTTCACCGCAGTGACTTCCACCTGGATACAAGAAACTCTTGCCAAGTCCATCACTAGTTGAAAATCTTACTAGCATACCTTTGTTGTCAGTCGAAACACCTATCATTGAAGATAAACCCTCTGATTCCACACCGGACCAAAGTCAACAGGTCAAGACGGTGGTCGACCCAGTCTTGTCTTTAGAAGGTCCACCTTTAGATGATACAGTCTCCAAAGAGAATGAGAATGACACCATTCAAATTCTTTTTGTTAACACAGAGTTTGATGAACATGGGCGCAATCTACTTGTTCCTTTACCATAGGAAGGAAGTTCCTCATTTTAAGAGATTCATCTGACCATTTATTCGATCCCTCCTCCAAGAAATCTAGTCATTTCCTTTTATTGGAATCTACTAGCGAGACCCCGCCTACCATCTAATGTACCATTCTGAATCATAGTACATGCTTACAGAATGATCATGGCTGGCACTATCATAGATGAAGGGGCTTATGTGAGTGTCCTTTCCTCAATTGCTTGGCAAGCACTTGGTTTGCCATCGCTTCTGCCTGAGATACAAAATTTGTCAGGCTTCAATAAGGGAACCAGTTGACCATTAGGGATCCTTCCAAATTTGCCTATAAATTTGAGAAGAAAAACCATTCATCTGAATGTGATGGTAGTCCAAGGGCCACTAGATTACAATATACTCCTTGGGCGTGACTACATTTACAGCATGGGAGCTATTGTTTCCTCACTCTTTTGGGTGATGTGTTTCCCGTTGTTATAGACATTTTTGGGCAATTCAACCCCAATCATAAATGTCCATAAACTGAGGGCTCCTAAGTCCCTAAAAGTGTTGCTTCACTGCCTAAAGGAACAAGGTCAACTGAGATTACATCATCTCCCAAAAGTTCTCCACAAAAAAATGCTCAGAACTGGTCAAAATTGGACCATACAGATTGCTCAGTGCAGAGGTGCGATGCATCTCACCTGTTCAGTGCAAAAAGTGCAATGCATACTGAAAATCCCTTCTGTAGGGTGCGATGGGTGAGAGTAGACAAATGGCAGAGATAGTTTACAAGGTGGATGATCATGGAATCTTCCAGAAACTTCTCCTGTGACACTTGCCCCTCTGA